>JACXGJ010010084.1:7322-22799 GCA_016801105.1 Esox niger | reverse complement strand
CTCTCTCTCTCTCTCTCTCTCTCTCTCTCTCTCTCTCCAAAGAATACAGGAAGTTCCACAGTACTCACAATACAAGGGAGGCGGCCTAGGGTCAAACCCAGCCAAATACCCTCCAATAAGAAAGGCCTAAATGACCCTTGTATGGTATGTTCTAACCTATGGTCAATGGTCCTATCCCTCAAGCCTGTGACAGTCACATGGGCAACTCCTAGCAGGAGGCATGGATAGGATGTGTGTCCTATCTATACACCTGTGCTCAAGAGTTAGTTAGTACATCTGTGTTGTGTTAAGTTTCTCAAGCCTACTTTCTCTCAGTACCCAGAGCACATTATTTGGTAGATAAGGCTATGACTGGAGTGTGTGGCTCAACCCAATTTATGGATATGGATGATTTGCATTGTACGGCAAACTTTTTGAAATGTCAGGGCAGTCAGTGTGAGAAAGAGTGGTTTAAAGACAGAAAAGTTGATTTTTTCCGGACCGCATAAGCGGAGCCGGCTAAGAAGAGCAAATGTCTCTTACTGAGTGATTGTCTGACTGAGTGAGTGACTGACTGAGTACCCCTTGTTAAATAGCATAGTGGTTTGTGAAGCGGACCTGCAAACTATAGATCCCGTGTTCAGATCTCCTTACAGGCAAAGCGAAGTACGCGTTATGAATTATTCCATTTACACAAAAACTTTGCTGACTATAACATATCTACATTATGGTAAGTCTGAAATAAAACAGTTTACGGTTAATTGCGACTGTTTCTGGTGGATTTTCGAAGTACCCATACATGCATGCATTTTGGATTAGGATAGACAAACACATTTGCTGGCTACATACAGTAGTTACGTTATAGTAAGCCTAAAATAAAACTGTATACGGTTATATTGCGACTTTTCTTACCTATTACCGGCTAAAACGTCCAGAGGCATACGCCATACATTTCATAAATGCTGTTTACGATGGAGATAAATTTAATAAGAAACATTGGTCAGTTTAACACAATGCTCAATGTTGTCTAGCAACTGTTGAAATGTGTAATGCCCTGGTGTAGTGGTTAAAGACGGTGCCGCTGTTAGAGATCAGCTGTTTTGTATAGTGGTTGTAATAATTATTTGCGTACTCGGTTGTCAAGGGAGAGAGTAATTTAATAGTTTATTGCAGCATTTGATAGTCTATTTGCGTGTGATGTTACAGGCTCAATCTCTTCTCTTCATTTCTCACTGAAATACTGGTTACAAGCTCATATGTATATTGAAGGGCGTGTTTAGCAAGCAAAGATCCGGTTTCCAAGACAGTAACCCCCATGCCAAATGGTCAATGTAAAAATTCCTGTGGTATATTCCTTTGTAGAGAGCAACCTACAGAGAGATAATCTAAACAGAGGTTTCTGTTATTCTCATTATCTAGGCACATTCACTTCCATTGAAACTTACATTCATATTGTAATTATTCATGCTCAGATTCCACACTCGCTCCATCAAACATTTAAAGAAAAACATAAAATTTACTAGCACAATTCAATTCCTAATGAAAAGAAAAGGTTCATACACTTATGTTACAAATGACTAAGACAAAAAAACTAAAGGAGTGTCTGACCAATGAGGTCTTATTGTTCCTCAAATGAAAATGAATGGTAACAAGACAATTGACACACCACACACATAACTCAATGTATGACAGTCATCAATCCCTCCCCCTCCTCAGATTATAAGGGTCGAGAAACATTTTGACATCAACAGGCTACTATCAGTGTTAATGGTGTTCAGCAGAAAATCTGTTGAAAACATGACATGATTAAACATTCCCCCAAGTCCATTGAACAATCAGAACCCCCTGTGTCTGTATCATGATCCATGCGACAATATCTTACAAAAGACATGTGCATATCCTGTTGTACCTGTGAAAGATTCTACTTTTAAAATAGGGCAAACATCTAACTTTGACAGGGACCACCTATAATAGGAAACAATTCACTATCCAAACATACCATGAGAGCAGACAATATGTAGATCTTTAATTGTGATCACAAATACACTGAAGTCCAATTCTGGGATTTACATCATACAGTTTCCCACCTGTCTTGCGAGAAACAAACCTTCATACATATGAAATCACCATATCAGTTCATTAAGGTAAATCGCACAAGGTGCAAGGAAAGAAGTTGTATCAGTGATGAAAAGTTCTAATCTCAGCTATTGCAGTCATTGTGATGTGTACCCAGCAAATTGCCTGGTTGTCCTAACAAGTCTGTGTAGGTGTGTAGTGGAATAGTGAGTTTCCAAAACCTCACTAAATCAAGATGAACATCACTGTGTTGGGACCATGAGACCTTTCCAGTCAACTGTCCCGTGTTACTCCAACCTGTAGTATGTGGAGTCCTTTAGGAATCAGGTGGATTCTCCTTTCATCTCGCTGTCGATGTTTCATCTAGAAATGGAGTGTGAAGCCAAGTAATAATAATAATAATAATAATACATTTTATTTGTAATGCACTTTACATTTAAGAAAAATCTCAAAGTGGTACAGGTAAAATCATCATAGAGAGGAAAAAATAAAATAAAAATTATAAATAAAATAAAATAAAGCTAAACATCAATGTAAAAATACATATGAATAAATAAGTCAGTGGTATAAAAGGTTAAAAGTCATATGTTCTGCTAAAAATAAATGTTTTAAGTCCTTTTTTAAAAGTCTCAATACTCTGTGGTTCCCTCAGATGATCAGGGAGGGTGTTCCAGGTCCGAGGAGCGGCACAGCAGAAGGCACGGTCGCCCATGGTGCTGAGATTAGTCTTAGGGAGGAGGAGGCGGTTTGAGTGTTTTGAGCGGAGGGATCGTGTTGTAGTGAGAGGGGTGAGCAGTTCTTTCAGATATGGGGGGGCATTTCCATAGATGCACTGGTGGGTGAGAAATGAGACCTTGTATTCCATCCTTGCAGAAACAGGAAGCCAGTGAAGTGAATGGAGAATGGGTGTGATGTGGTCGTACTTTCGGGCTCTCATGATGATCCTTGCAGCACTGTTCTGAATGCACTGTAGTTTCTGCAGATTCTTGTTAGGGATCCCGATGAGAAGTGCATTACAGTAGTCTAACCTGGAGGAGACAAATGCATGGACCAGTTTTTCTGCATCAGCCAAGGTGAGTGTGGAACGGAGTTTTGAAATATTTCTTGGATGATAGAAGGAGATTTTGCAGAGGTGTTTGATATGGGCTTTGAAGGTGAGTTGTGGATCAAATCTTACACCAAGATTGGTGACTGTTGTGGAGAGGGGAATGTCCTGGGCAGCGATGGTTATGCCGGTAACGGAGGATGACTGGACTTGATGTGATGTGCCAACAAGGATTGCCTCGGTTTTGGAGCTGTTCAACTGGAGAAAGTTGTGTTGCATCCACATCTTTATCTCCTCCAGACAGGCGTTGAGGTTTGAAGATGGTGATGCTGTTGGTGAAGCTGCCGTGGGGTGGGACTCAGATTTTATGTATAGTTGTGTATCATCAGCGTACAAGTGAAATGAGACTCCATGATGGCGGATGATGTGACCGAGGGGGAGGATGTAGATGATGAAGAGGATGGGGCCAAGGACTGATCCCTGGGGGACTCCGCAGGTGACTTTGTGTTGCCGGGAACTTGTATTGCCAAGTGAAATGTATTCTGTTCTGTCAGTGAGGTATGATTGAAACCAGTTCAGAGCAGTGTCAGTGAGTCCAGTGTTTTATTGTAGCCGGTTGAGAAGAATTTGATGATCTACAGTGTCAGTGCCATTCGTAGGTCGTTTGTGACTCTAACCAGGGCTGTTTCAGTACTATGAGCAGAGCGAAAACCAGACTGAAATTTCTCAAAAAGATTATTTTGTTTGAGATGGTCCTGGAGATGGGTGGAAACAACTTTTTCCAGTACTTTAGAGAGCAATGGGAGATTGGAAATGGGCCTGTAATTTGAAAGTGTATCTGGATCAAGGGTGGGTTTTTTCAGGAGTGGTCTGATTATGGCTGTTTTAAGGGCAGGTGGAACATTTCCGGAATGGAGGGAATGGTTTATTACAGTGGTAATCAGAGGGCTTATGGCAGGGGCGTTTGCTTTTACTAGAGTTGTAGGAAAGGGGTCAAGGGCACAGGTGGTGGGTTTCATCCTCTTGATGATCTTTTCAACTTCGTGCTTGGAGATTTCTGGAAAGCATTGTAGGGGCTGTGAGATTACAAGCTGTGAGTGTTCAATCGGGATGGATAGTGCTGGGGAACCAGAAAAGGAAGTGCAGATTTAGTCTATTTTTGCTTTAAAAAAGTCCTGGAAATTATTACAGTACTCTTCTGTAGTTGCTGTAAGTGAGGGGGTTAGTGGTTTGAGAAGATGGTTTATGGTAGAGAACAGCTGCTTGGGGTTTCCAGGGGTGTTTCTAATGATGTTTCCATAAAACTGTGACCGTGCCCTTGTGAGTGACTTTGAGTATTGTTTTTGGTGTTCTCTGAATGCTTGTTTGTGCACTGTAAGACCTGTTGCTTTGAATCTCCGCTCAATGGCACGCCCAGTTGCCTTCATTTTCCGTAGCTCCATGGTGTACCAGGGGGCTGATCAGGGGAAAGTGACTGTTCTGGTTTTGACTGGGGCGTGGATATCCAGGATACTCTTCAGGGTATTGTTGTAGTAATCTACACATTCAGTGGCTGGTAAACTGTTTATGGAACAGAGATGTAGGAGGTCAGACGCCATAGACTCTGGGTCGATGTTTTTAAGGTTTCTGAAGCAGATTTGTTTTTTGGGCTTGATGAGGGCAGAAGGTGAAGACATCTTTATGGAAACGGCCTTGTGGTCGGAAACACCCAGATCATAGACTAGAAGATTACTGAGATGTGCAAAGTTGGTAATCACCAGGTCGAGTATGTGCCCCCTGGTGTGAGTGGGGACATCGACAAGTTGTGTCAAATTAAAACAGTCAAGTAATTGAAGGAATTCTGCAGCAAAATGGCAGCTGGGGGAGTTAACATGAATATTTATATCTCCAAGGACAATTATATTGGCAGACATAGTAAAGAATGTTGAGAGAAGGTTGAACATTTCTTGGATGAAAGATGGGTTTGGTTTAGGTGGCCAATAGATGAGAGGTATTGTTGTAGAAAGAGGAGGCTTACATTTAAATCCAAGGCATTCAAAGGACGACAGCTCAGGCAGGGTTATAGGGGACAGGCCAAGATCCCTTCGGTGGATGACAGCCAGACCACCACCGCGCCCTGTGCTGCGTGCTTTCTGTAGGTAGCAGTAACCAGGAGGACAGGTCTCATTTAATGCAGCAAAAACATCATGTTGCCAGGTTTCTGTAAGGCACATCAGGTCCAAACACTTATCCAGAATGTGGTCATGTAAGAGGCAAGATTTGTTTGTGATGGATTGTGCATTAAACAGTTCAGTGTTGATGGAAGATGGAGCAATGTGTCTCTGTATTGGCCGGAGTAAGCTGAAATCCAATCCACGTTTCCCATCCCGGTCGGTGCGTAGTGTTGCCGTGGAAACTCCAGCGTTATTAGTCCTAGCAGTTGCAGCGCCCTGATGACGTGTTGGAGATACGACGCGGCGTGCGCCGGACAAGAGGGAGGGGATATTGTGATCCGAGCGGGAGAAAACAAACTTTCGGCCGCAACTTCTGTGAATGTAACACGGCCGGCGAAGGAATCCAAGTTGTTTAATGACTGACATGCACGATGGACTGGCGTAGTTGTTGAGTTTCTTCAGTTGGTTGACGGAATACTTCAACATCATGCCAGTTATGGAAGGTGGTTTGTTAGCCGTTAGCAATGGCCGTGATACACAGAAGAGAGCCATCAGACACAGCAAGCGAACTGCAGTAACTTTGTTTGGAGATCTCACCAACTTCAGCCGCGCCTTCGGGTGAAAGTCTCCTGATGGCGGGCAGAGATGAATGGACACAGGAAACTCTGAAACTCCGGTGAACTGGTATGTAGACATTCACTGGGGTCGGCAGAATCCGTACAGAACGCATAAAATCTGCGATATTTACAGCAACAGCACCAGTATTTTTTGGGACGTAATACTGGTTGATAAACATACTTTATATCATGCTGTGTAGCCTAGGTGTATAGCAACAACACTAACAACAATGTTACACAAGGATTTTGGTCTGAGAAGCGGCGAACAAACAACGCCAGCGTCCTCCTCAATTCGCTAAAAAAAAATCAATCAGCTGACATCAATCAATCCTGGTGATTGATGTAATCTGATCCCGGTACCTATACATCCTGTATGTCACCACACTGCTCTGGCAGTGCATTGTGGGACTGTTGACGTGCTGTACACTGCTTGCTGTTACCTTCCCAAAGCAAAGTACCATTATTATGCCATACCATTGTAATTGTTGTAGCTATTTCACGAAGGAGAATTGTCGTCTTCAGTTAAAGATAGCAGAGTTAGAGGCTCGGCTTCAGACGCAAATGTCAGGCAAGGATTATGTTAGTGTAGTAATGGGAAAAACTATGTTTGTGCCACCAGAAAGAAACAATCGTTTTGCCCCGCAGGCGGGCAAGAGCTTTATCTTGGTCACTGGGAAGAAATGACATCAACCAGTTAAACCTGGGTCGCTGCTAGAGCCGACTGAGATTTTCAAAACATTTTCCCCACTGGAGTCGGATTCAAGGTCCGAGCAGTCTTCAGAAGGGAATGATCGGCAGGCATTTTCTACCGCTGGCCCAGAAAAAGTTTGAACTTTAGACATCAGTGACTCCATTACCTGCAGTATTAGACTAAAGAATCAGCCAGTGATCGTACACTGTTTACATGAGGGCAGAGCCACCGACGTAGCCGCAAATCTGGGGTTGGTCTAAAACTGGCAAGTATAGAGAGGACAGATATTGTTATTTACGTTGGCACCAACAACGGTAGGGTGAAACAGTCAGCGGTAACGAAGCAGAACATAGCATCAGTGTGTAAACTAGCTAGAAAGATGTGTCGGTATCGAGTAATTGTCTCTGGCCCCCTCCCAGCTAGAGGTAGTGACGAGCTCTACAGAAGACTTGCACAACTCAGTCGCTGGCTGAAAAGTGAGTTCTGCCCGTCACAGGAGGTAGTTTGTAGGGAACTTTCTCTCTTTTTGGGACTTGCCCAGAAATAGGGGCAGGCATGATCTGCTGAAGAGCGACGGACTTTATCCTAGCTGGAGTGGTGCTCTTCTTTTATCTAGGAACATTGACAGGAGTCTCACTCCTACAACATCACCCTGAGATAGGGTGCAGGACAGGTTGTTAGCCTGCCTGCTAGCATAGTGGAATCTGTTCATAGCATAGCCAGAGTAGTTAGTACAGTTTTGAATATTGTGATTGTGACTCGTTCCAGGCTGAGAAATGTTAAACAAGGAAGTGCTAACAATAGCAACCTTATTAAGATAAAACTCCTCCAACTCGGTCACAAATAAAAATTACTACATTACCTTGCATCTACAAATGGGACTCCTAAATGTTAGGTCCCTTGCCCCAAAGGCAATTACGGTAAATATATTGATCTCTGATCATAAACTAGATGTTATTGGCTTTTGTGAAACATGGCTAAAGCCTGATGAATTTACTGCCCTAAATGAGGCCTGTCCTCCTGGCTATATTAGTGATCATATTCCCCGTGCATCCTGAAAAGGAGGGGGGTGTTGCTAATACCTATGACAGTAAATATAAATTTACTCTTAAACAAATCACTGGCTTTCATTCTTTTGAAGTTTTGCACATGAAAGTTTACCAGGCTGATACATCGTTTTACATAGCCACCATTTACAGGCTGCCTGGGCCACGTAATGTTCCTCAATGAGTTTCCTGAATACTTGTATAACCTTGTAGTCATGGCAGATAGTATTCACGTTTTTGGTGATTTCAATATTCATATGGAAAAGTCAAACAACACTCTTCAAAATGCCATAATTGACTCAATGTGTTTTATCCAACATGTCTCAGGTCCAACGCACAGCCACAATCATATTTTAGATTTAGTCCTGTCACGAGAAATATCTATTTTAGATCTAATAATTTCCCCCGTAAATCCTGGAATATCGGATCACTGTCTTATTACATTTACCGGTATAGCAAGAAGTCCACTCGCTCCGCAAACAATGACTTTCAAAAGCTGCACTATAAATTCTCAGAAAACAAATAGATTTCTTGATATTCTTTCAGGCAATCAAGTGTATTTATATAGCACAATTCATACATAGAAGCAATTCAATATGCTTTACAGTGAAAATAGAAATAATGCAATAGAATCAAACAGTTTACACAGAGGTTATTCCTCTGATACCACCAGAACACGCATTACAGTTGGTAAAATATAGCAGGATATACATTTAATAACACAATAAATGAAGAAGAGAAATATAAAATACAGCAAAATAATAAAACATAGAATAATAAAATAGAAGTAAAATATAAAACATAGGAAGCTAGAAAAACAATAACACTAAACAATGCTGTTGTAAAAACAGGCTCACAGTGGGATTAAGTTTGAGAGCTCAGTCATAGGCATGTGAAAAGAGAAGTGTTTTTAGCCTGGATTTAAAAATGGACACATTTGGTGAATGTCTAAGGTCTTCTGGTAGTTTATTCCAGTTGTGCACAGCTTCTCCATGTTTAGTTTGGACTCTGGGCTCTACTAGCTGACCTGAGTTCATGGATCATAGAGCCCTGCTCGGTTTACATTCTTCAAACATATCAGGAATGTATTTGGGTCCTAAACCATTCAGAGTTTTAAAAACTAAAAGCACTACTTTAAAGTCTATTCTGTAACTGACCGGAAGTCAATGCAAAGATTTAAGAACCGGAGTGATGTGCTCTGTCCTCTTGGTCCTGGTTAACATTCTGGCAGCTGCATTCTGAATGAGCTGCAGCTGTTTTAAAGTCTTTTTAGGGAGTCCAGTTAAGAGGCCATTACAGTGGTCAA
Source organism: Esox niger (assembly GCA_016801105.1). NCBI lineage: Eukaryota > Metazoa > Chordata > Actinopteri > Esociformes > Esocidae > Esox > Esox niger. Next base: position 13,886 of record JACXGJ010010084.1, on the reverse strand, counting down.
CCATACTAGAGATAAAAGCATGGATGAGCTTCTCTTGGTCTTTTTGGGACACCAGGCTTTTGATTCTGGATATATTTTTCAGATGGTAGAATGCTGTTTTGGTGACCGATTTGATATGACTGTTAAATGTGAGGTCTGAGTCTACCAGAACACCAAGATTACGGACTTAATCCTTGGTTTTAAGGGCCAGAGAGTCCAGCTCTTTACTAATACTTGTTCTTTTATTTTTGTTGCCAAACACAATTGGTTTAATTGTAGACAATTTTGGTTCATCCAGGTATTTATGTTCTCTAGAGTGACACAGAGAGTCTATTGAGCTGTTGTCATACGGTTCGAGAGACATATATATTTGAGTATCAACGGCATAGCTGTGGTAGGTAATGTTGTTGTTCTGTAGAATTTGGCCCAGAGGTAGCATACAGAGATTGAACAGAAGCGGTCCGAGAACTGATCCCTGTTAAACTCTGCATGTCATAGCCACCCTATCAGATTCATGATTACCAATGGTGACAAAGTAACTCCGGCCATCTACATAAGATCTATAAGTGTTTTATGATCTAAAGTGTCATAGGCTGCACCGAGATCTAGTAGAACTAGAACTGTTATTTTATTTGAATCAGTATTCAGCCGTATATCATTTAAAACTTTAATCAGGGCCGTTTCAGTACTGTGGTGGGGTCGGAAGCCTGACTGAAATTTGTCTAAGAGACCTCCTGAGGTCACAAAATCGGTGAGCTGATTGAATACAACCTTCTCAACCTTCTTCAAGCTTGCTCATCAGTGACAAAGTAAATAAATCCGAAAAACAATCTAACCCAAGATCTTAACTCAACACTGTGAAATACTTTAGATACGGTTGCAACACTAAAAACAAAATAAACTTGCTCCCTGGTACACAGAAAATACTAGAGCACTCAAGCAAGCCTCCAGAAAATTGGAGCGAAAGTGGCGCTCCACCAAGTTGGAAGTATTCAGACTAGCCTGGATAGACAGCACATTAAAATACAGAAAAGCACTCACATGAAGTGGGTCTTCACTTTTGCTGTAATGAATTCATGACCCATTAGAAAACAAATAACTGACTCCTATAATAATTACAGTCCCCAAAATCTCAGTTGTCCTGAGAATGTCATGAACCTCTCTGACCAGGTGTCAATGGGGACACTGGAACTTTTTGCTCTCGTATCGCTTGACACATTCACAAAATTTGTAATGAGTTCTAAACCCACAAATTGTCAGCTAGACACGATTCCAACAAAATTACTTAAGGAGCTATTTTCAGTGCTAGGTCAGCCAATGTTGAACATAATGAATTGCTCCCTTTCCTCCGGATGTGCACCAAACTCAATAAAATTGCGTAAATAAAGACTCTAAAATCTAATCTGGATCCAGAAACTTTTAACAACTATAGGCCAATATCGAACCTCCCTTACCCTCAAAAATCTTAGAAAAATGTGTTTCCCAACAACTGTATGTATTCCTGAAGACAAATAGCATTTATGAATTGCTCCAGTCCGGGACCCCATCATAGTACTGAGACTGCACTCATGAAGGGAACAAATGACCTTCTAATGGCCTCAGAAAAAGGCCCTGTTCCTTCTTGATCTTTGTGATACTTTTGACACCTTTGATCACTCCCTTCTCTTAGAAAGACTTGAAACCCATATTGGGATACGTGGGAATGTTCTAGCCTGGTTTAAATCTTATTTATCTGAAAGATAACAGCCCGTATGTGTGGATGGTATATCCTCTGACAAATCAAAAGTATGTTTTGGTGTTCCTCAAGGCTCGGTTCTGGGTCCTTTATTGTTCTCACTATATATGCTGCCTTTTGGAGATGTAATCCGGAATCACAGTGTCAATTTTCACTGCTATGCTGATGACACACAGTTATATATTTCGATGAAGCATTGAGAAACCCCCAAATTAGCTACTTTGGAAGCATGTGTTTCAGATATTAGGAAGTGGATGACTGAGAACTTCTTGCTTTTCAACTCAAGAAAAACAGAAATGTTCATTTTAAGAAACAAAGAGTTTTATTGGCAGAATCTTGACGGCTGCATGTTCATATCCCAAAACACTGTAAGAAATCTTGGGGTTACACTCGACCCTGACCTCTCCTTTGATGAACATATAACATATATCTCAAGAGTTGCTTATTTTCATCTTCGAAACATTGCAAAAATCTGAAACTTTCTATCAAAAACGGATGCAGAAAAACAAATCCATATTTTTGTTATATCAAGATTAGATTATTGCAATACTATTTTTTCCGGTTTAAACTTAAATTAGTGCTGCACACGGCTGCTAGAATCCTATCTAGAACAAAAACACTATCCCCCTGATAGGGCCACAGTGTCACTGGACCCCCCCCCGTCTCAGCCCCAAGGTCTTAAATAGACTCTGGGCTTAGGCCACATGCATTGATTAACTTTTACAATTTGGACTCTTAATATGTTCACCCTGCACAGCCAGAAGAGGACTGGTCAGCCCTCAGAGCCGGGTTCCTCTCGAGGTTTCTTCCTACATTTTCGGCTTTCTTAGGGAGTTTTCCTAGCTACTGAAGTTCAACACTAAAGTTGTTTGCTTCCTGGGGTTTTAGGCCAGGTGTTTTGTGAAAGCACTTTGTGACAACTGCTTATGTGAAAAGGGCTTTATAAAATAAATTTGATTGATTGATTGATTGATTGTATTCTCAAACACGTAAATACTACAGTTTGGAACCATCATTGCATGTTAAACATTTCTACCAATGTGAAGATATCAATTTTGCATTAATCCCCGATGTACTATTTCATAAGACACCTTTACAAATGTTTTGATTGCCTGAAATAACATATCTTGACCTGTCAATATTCACCGTTGTTCATGCAAATATATACTCTACCTTCTGGGTATGTTTGTAACGTTTTGACAAATAATGCGTCTTCAAAGTTAATGCTGACTTTTAAAAAAAAAAACAGAGATCTTCATTGATCATACATCCACATGTACCAAAATCATTGCTTTATCCTTAACAATAATTTAAACCCAACCACGATACAATCAACCTAGTCATAATGTGTGATCGTCCCAGGCACTGTTAATTCTTTCAAAATAATAGTATTGCTAATGCATTGTTTGTTTACTGTAGTGCTTTGGTGGATTACAAACCTTGTGTAAAACACAGGATGTTTATCAGCTTGCATATAACTACAGGCTCTACTAATGGTTATTTTGGGACCATTGTTATGGGCAGATCTGATATTAAGGCCCATCTCTTGTTTAAATAAAGAAATTGTCTGAAACTCTCCAAAATCATAAGTCTTTATATATTACACAAAAAAACCTGTTTCCCACATGTAATTCTGCACTTGTGGAAAAAAACACGCACATTGTAAAACACGGAAGGTTAACAACCACCGGATCAACATCCATTGTTACTTATTGGAACATAAAATTCCGGGGGGGTTTATAGAATTACTGAACACTGGCGCCCTTTGCTTAAACACCAAACATCATGCCGCTGATATAACACTTATTTATTGCCTGGGAATTAAACATTCCGGAAGCCCTAAGACCAATTTGTGAAACATCAAACATAACTCACCTGTTATAACACTAATTGATAAACACTTATCCGGGGAGTTTATCAATCATTGTAGAAAATCAGACATGGACACATCAATGCAATTATGAATTACAAAGTAATTCCAAAAGCCCTGCCCTAACACATATCATACAGAAAGTCCATATGTCACACCAGAAGTCCCACCCAGCCAACAAGATGTCCTGCCCACCTGTCAAATCTGGAATCTTTGTCCACAAATCACCAAAGTGATGGAATATACCCTATATTTACTACTAACATGTAAGTAGTGTTCTGAAGAATAATGTTGTAATTACAAGGATGTTGGAGCCCCAGAAATTTGCTTTAGGCACATCCATATGTTGTGGAAAATCAACCACTCTTTACTAAAAACAAATGCACTTCAACTCAGGACTTTGTGAATCCAATAGACTTTAATGAAAATCATAAAATAATGACAGACATTAAAGCCAGGTCCTTCTGCAGATACACCCCCATGTTCCGAGTCCAGACCATGGCTTTTATACAGATCTTTCACACATTACACCATCTGACTTCATCTGGTTGGCAACACCACCCCAGGTGGGGTGCGCCTCTTATCTTCTACCTCCCTGAATGCTCGTAATTTGCGACAGTAATTCACAACCTCCTCATGGTTCATACTTGGGTCATGTCCATCATTGTCCACAAAGTAAGTGTTACGTTAAGCTCATGGGCCACACTCAGGACACCCCAACAGTGGATACAAAGTCAGTAAACTTCAGAAACGCCCCACTCTGGGCTCATGGTAATTGTCTGCTCATGACTATCTCTCAGCATAAGGCACATATATTTTGATGAACATAGACATTGTCTGTATGTGTAATTCATCCTATCCCAGGTCATTTCCTGTGACTGTGGATTCCACATTAATATGTTTATATAATAAAACTATGTGATTATACATTGCATATTAATATGTTCATAAGTATAAGGTTATTTATGCATTTTGTAGAAATATCCCCCACACATATCACACAAATACATTTTTAATTGCAAACCACATTTCGATGTAAACAATAAAAGGAATGGGTATCAACTCGAAATTACCTTACATAAAAAAGAACAAGATTGGCTAACCAGAGCAATGCTCTTCAAGATTGTTAGAAGATCAAAAATATCATATCTCCCATACGAAACAGCTGCAGTAACATTTTCTACTCAAATAAATAGCCTAATCCCAAAACACTGACACAAATCAAGGTGCAGTTCTTAAATGTGATAACAGATTAATGTCTGTGCCCTCGCTAACACAATACAAAAATACTGTGTTAAGCAGAACGATATATGGTGCTTACAATTTACAGGATTTCAGTAATAAATAAATAAGAATATAAATAGGCATCCGCTGGATGCTTTCTCCCTGATACGCTGGCCTGGCATATTCTCAATCCATGTGTTCTGTTCCTTAATTAACTGTAAAGGGCTACGGTTGTTTCTGATAGGCCAAGAGTGTGAGTATGGGGCAATCACACAATCTTGTAGATTAACAATGAGGGTACTTAAGTCTAAATATATATTTTTCAGAAACTTTCTAGAGGCAGAGCCCACACTCCTGGAATAAACCGCAGTAGTGTTTGTGTGACCTTGCACATGTACACACAGGGTGGAGTAGACACTCCTTCACTGCCATTCAGAGGGACCAAGCTCCAACTGATAAAGAAAGTGCTATTCTTTTTCAAATGGGGAAGGAACTTTTGTTGACTTCGAATCTGTCAAACACAACACTTGTAAACACCATGAAACTTTATTGATGCCGTAATTAATTCAAGCCTTACAAACTCGAGCTCATCTCACTCAATCTCAAAGGAACTTCCGGTCTTACCTCAACTTATAGACATCCCTTGTAGAACACACATTCCAGCAATGTAAGCCCATTGGCTAATTACTGTTGCGCTTTGAATGAACATGACTTCTTGTGTACGGATAAACAGATGGTATTTTTTTTATCTAAACCTAACAAGCAAACACTTCAACACTCCCCCCATCAAAAATGTCAAGAAAAACATTACATGTTTGATAAAACATTAAAAGCAGAATTCAATTCCTAATAAAAAGAAAAGGTCTATACATTTATGTTACAAAGACAAAACAACAAAAAGTAGTAAGTGACTTATTACTCCTTTTTATTGTTCCTCAAATAAAAATGTATGTAAAAAAGATAATTGACTCACCCCACTCTAACACATAACACAATGTACACAGATAACACACGTAAGTCTTACCAATGTCGGCGAAATGCAGTATAGATGTCGGCTGCTAATCGGCAAGATGTCAAGTAGACGTAGATTTTTCCCTTCCGCTAATGTTTGAACAATGCTTCCTGCTTCTCCTCTGACATTTAATAGCTCTACTGCTGACGTAAAGTGACGAGACAAGATAGATACTAAGGAATAAACTTAATTTACCGAATGTACTATTTAACAAACAGACAAAACTAAAGAAGCCTGAATTAAAACACTCAACAATTGTGCATTATAGGCTACAAATTAATCATCCTCTTCTTCTGCAGGTCACTCCCTCCAGCCGTCCCCGCTCTTTCAACCACGACCTCAGTAATTCCTGGCAAACGTGGGTTTTTAAGAACAGGACCTAGAAGACAAAATATGAAGCAATTGCAAAAAGTATAACAGCTATTATGTAGCATTCAATTTAACGTGATAGCACCAATATTATTTTTTTGTTAGACAACGTACATAATTTGTCATGTTGTAAGGGAAATTTCTTGCACTGATGTATTCATACTGATTAAAGGACAGAGTCCCAGGATCAAAGTACGATGAGGGTGTGGGAATGGGGGATCTGGAACTTATCAGGGGGCATCATTGATTGGTATCGGCAGACTATAGGGTTTCTCTCTATATGCGCAACTGTATAGCTCCGTAGGGCATCTATTGTCTGGCAGGATACTGTAAACCCTTTGTGTCAGGCCTTGATGTACTTACCCATGAGGGGGA
>JACXGJ010010083.1:0-22702 GCA_016801105.1 Esox niger | reverse complement strand
GACGGGTCTGCTACCAGAGGAGTCAATTTGGAAATCATCTCATTGGCCTTCCTATAGTCCATAGTTACACGCCACGCCCCTGAAGCTTTATGGACGGGCCAAACAGGACTATTTGAAGCAGAATGCGTCTTCTCAACAATCCCATTATCATGTAACTCTCCAATGACCACCTTCGTGGCAGCCATGGCCTCTTTACTGATAGGATATTGTTTAGTGCATGGTGGTGCTGCACCTGTTAGGCGTTAGTTTCCCTCCACCACATCCAACAGTCTCTGCTGCTGTCCGGTAGAAAGATTGCTAAACTTCTGCATCAACGTCGTATTGGTGGAACCTTGTTCCTTCACTCCAACACCTTGGTATGATCCATTGTTTCGTTTTTGACGTCGTGGCCGAAGACCACATTCCTTCAGAAAATGACCAAACTTCCCACACTTGTGACACTTGATGGACTTCTTATCCAAGGAGTCTTGAAGTTGCATTGCACAGACCATGGATGTAGCTGTGTGTTGATACATATCTCGATCCAACCTAGACAGGTGATCTGTTGTGTCACCATATGAGATTTTCTCCCATCCTGGCGTTGTAGAAACATTTGCTTTCCTCAAATCATTGTTAATAGACTGCAACAACTGATGAGTGATAGCACCGTTCTTCATATCATTCAATTCATTATCATCATCACACATGCCACTATGTCTGATTACTATGGCTCGGAATTTATCTTCAAAATCAAAAATGATTATTTTGGTTTCTGCACACATTTTGTGATTTCACTCCAATTTGTGCTTGCAACAGTCAAACCCTTAAGTTATTGTTGAACTGCTCTCCATCCGTGTGTGAGGTCCTGTTTATCCTCACCCAAGCCTGTTTTTACCTTGTCTTCCAAGTCAGCATGCTCCCTATTATTGAGAACAAAACCCAGAAGCTGAGTTGCGTCCCATGGATGCAGTTTATACAGTTTCCTGAATCTTTTCAGTAAGTCCCAGGTTTTTGTACCAGCCTCTCGTGGGTGCTTCAATACTTTGGACCATTCATCCAGTTGTTTGGGGGAAGCTGCTTTGTGAGTGTAAACCATTATAGGAGAATGTTCCTCACCTGTACCTCTTATCAGCTTAGACTTTATTGGTCTCACAAACATCTCCTCCTCTTCTTCCGACTCACTCGACCCCCTCCCTGGCAGGTCAAACTCATGCCATGTGTGCGATTGCTTTGCAGCCTGTTTCAACTCATCATGTGGGTAGAGGGGGGGGGGGGGCAGAAATAACATCTGCACTAATCATCGTCTTTATTCTTTTGTCAGAGAATTCGCTTTTTATCTGCTTCAATTCCTCTTCTTTTTTCTGCTTCAATTCTGCCAAAGCTCTTACATTTCTCTTTTTCCTTCTTAATCGAGCGATCATGCGCATCGGACACATCTTTGTTCTCTCTTTTTCGCAACTCCGCCAAAACAGTTAATGACCAACGAGTCTTATCTGTCTTACTCCTCATTCTTTGCACTTTACTCCAAACCTTTCGTACATCTGTCAACTTCCACAAACCATCTTTATCTACATCGGTCGCAATTTATTTTAACGATCTCCTGTTGACACTTTTCTAATTTCAGTGATTCTGTTACGATATCAGCTAAGGATATAACCATATCACTTAATGGGACGTCTGAGGCTGCAGTCCTCTTTATCTCCACAGTACTTTTACCACTGGAGGACGTCATCGTTCTTACTTGTACAAGTTGCTATATAATCACGTAAAACACACCGTCACACTATAACCTTAAAATAAAATATACAGTGTCTTGCTCTGGTCACACGAAAATACAGTTTAGCGCTTTATCACACCGGTCAACGCCCCACTAACTAGGGACTGACTGTCCGCACCTGCAGACAGATTCCACACGATAAAAATCGCAGCCTAGTCGGGAGTCATAGGGCTTATCCGACTACCTGTGCTCTTGGGTTACTCGATCGTTCTTCAAATTATGTGGATTTCAGACTCACCAACTCTTCCGTTGTTCACCGGGGACAGGAACAAAGGCCGACTCCCTTGCGGGTGCGCCCAGCCAGCTTCGTCTCACGATCTCCAGCTAAAACAGTAGTTCTGGTAGAATCAATATCACCAATCATTCGGCTCACAGCATCAAAGTGTTAGAAATGAGCGGTTACGTATAGTGGTCAAATAATGTAGAGCCCGTGTAATCGAGGGAGAAGTCGTTCAAGTTAATTGGAAAATTGCAGCACAGATGTCGTTCGGTGAACGTTCCATTGTCTTCTCACTATAAAGATAGTTGCCAGCTAATCTATAGGTTTCTACCTAACACAAATCATGTTTCTAGAAGTTAACCCCCATGCCAGACGCTCAATGTAAACACTCCACATTCCTGAGGGAGAGATAATATAAACACCGTTATCCCTGTCGTTCCTTCCATCTAGGCACATTCACTTCCACTAAAACATACATTCATATTGTCATAATACTGTGTGAATATAATGTTCAAATCCCACCGATCAAAACTAGGAATGAACAGGAAACATAAGAACCGGAACAGCAACCAATGACCGACATGGAAAGGGAGAAAATGGCCAAACTAAATACACTGACTAACATGGAGAACAGAAACAGGTGGGGGCAAAACACAAGTGAAAGAAATAAACTGATCAACTGAAACAAGAAAAGGAAAGACCAAACAAGGACATGACAAATCACAGACACACAGGAAACATGGAACCGGGCGGACCCAGCAGGCTGGGACAATTACACAAACTGATAATTTTGCTGTGTTCTCTTGATTTAATCCAGAGCTGTATATATTTTATTTTGTGTCAACCTATTAATGACTACTATACATGTAGTTAATATCCACATATTATGTGCTCTATGATGATGAATAGATCTAAACAATTTATCACAAAACTATGTTTGAATTCTCTCCCCGTCACTCTTCTAGGGGAAATGCTGATGGTTACCCGGTCAACATGACCAGTGGATTAAAATGGATCTTAGGAGCCTACCTGTCGGTGAGTTCTGTATTTCTACTATATCTATCGAACACTCAGATGAGGCAGCTGAAATCATTAGGTATTGTCTTGATATGCAACACAACCAGGAGGACATGGACAGTAACAAGTCAAGCCTGGTACTACGCAGGCATGGGCCAAGACCTCATGTCCTACTAAGTTTAAAAGAGACTGGGAACATTTTGAAAATGCATTCCTCAGATCTACAGGGATTTATAGTGGAGAAGGAGAACTGACCCTACTCCCCGAGCACAATAATATAGCAGCTTAAGACGTTGGGGCTGAGACAGGGGGGTCCAGTGACACTGTGGCCCTATCCGGAGGAGGCCTCGGACAGGGCCCAACAGACAGGAAATAAATCCACCCACATTGCCAAGCATCAACCAAAGGGACGCCCACCAACCGCAACCATCCTGAATGAGGGCCAAGTATTGCCAGCAAAGTACAGCCCAATTGCACCAGTGCTCAACAGAGATTGGAGGGAGGGCATCCCAGTGGCAATGACAGCCCACCTGGCAAGACGGGAAGGGTGGGCCACCCTCAGTCCACATGATGTAACAGAAACATAACTCACAGGACTAAGCAATCTTCTTCTACTAGGCTCTCTGATCGGTCTGCGGCTACGCAGCCCCTTATGCAGCCGGGTGCGATGCACTGTGTTGTCACATTCCTCCCTTAACCAGTAATAGTTTCCTGTAACTTGTGCCACAATAGACCTGTTGGTTTGGACCACACAGGATAGCACCAAACATCCTGTCTCCAGTTTGTATCTGTCCCTACTTGGACCATTGTCGTTAAGTACTCAACAATGTTGACTAGGAAACCCTCACAAGCCTGTCCGTTACTGAGGTGCTTTCACCCAGTCGTCTTACCATAACATTTTGGCTCTTATCAATGTCGCTCCTGTCTTCACTCCTGCATCCAACACATTCACTATGAGATCTGATTGTTTGATAATCATAAACTACCCAGACCATGAAATGTGCCCTTTTTAGATGGTCAACATTATTTGCTGCACCTGTGAGTGGTCGTTTATGTTTTAACGGGCTCATCAGAGTATCGTTATTAGTGATTGTTATGATTCTTTTATTCTGCCTCCTGCACTTTCTTGGTAAAGTACAAGTTAATAAGGAACTTTACTGACTTGCTCTCTATCCTCTTCCCTTCTACGCAGGTGTGTCTGTGGAGAACCTGTCAATGTTCTTGTCCTTATGAAGAATATTTGAGAATTATGGTAAATGACACTTTGTTTTAGTGCATTTTCATATGTAAAATTATTGACTAACATGCTGCTTTTCTTTTTTACCTTGAAGGGAGAAGAACTGCCAAAAAACTTTTTGTTCATTGTGAAGATAGAGGTGAGTGATCTATTCCATTCCATAACAATGCAAACTAGAAATGTGCATTAATGCAAATGGTGTTAGATATTCACCAAAATTTGGTTAAAAATGTTATGTAATGCAGGCATTTTTGCTAGTTAAATTTAATCAGAAAATATTCCATGTTTATTGCAGGATAAATCATCTTCAAGAAGTGTCCAACATGCCCTTTACAAGCTCTACTGTGAAAACAAACCCCGTTTTAACCTGTCAGTGTTTTACTTACTGTCACAGGATGGCTGTTTTAATGTATCGGTAAGCTATTTTAATTTTTTCCTTTGTTTTCGTTCCAGATGTGTATTTATACTCTGTCATTAATAAAACATTAAAATACAAATTTTAAAGTATTACAAACCCTTACCCAAAATAAGCAGGCCTACAGTTAAGGATCTTTCTAAAACCATACTCATCTCAAACATAATGTGTTAGATATGAACTGCTTAAATAAATTAAGGGAACATTGAAATCACACATCGGGTCTTGATGAAGAAAATATATTAAAGATGTAACAGTCAAAGGATTCAGTGTTGGATTCAAAATTGGAATGAAAATCGAAGTAAATATTTGTTATCACAGGCTGTTCCAAATTGCGTGAATTTTATCACGGCAACTCATAATTTAACTCAGTAGTGTGTCTGGGCCCCACATGCTTGTATGCACTCCTGACAACATCTGGGCATGCTCCTGGTGAGACTGCAGAAGGTGTCCTTGGGGATCTCCTCCCAGACCTGGATGAGGGCATCAGTGAGCTCGGGACAGTCTGTTGTGCTACTTGGCAACGTCGGATGCACCAATACATAATGTCCTAGTGGTTATCAATTTGATTCAGGTCTGGGGAACGTGAGGGCCAGTCAATGGCATCAAAGCCTTGGTCCTGCAAGAAATGCCCACACACTCTGGCCCCATGAGGCCGGGGCATTGCCTGCACCAGGAGGATCCCAGGGCCCAATGCACCAGTGTAAGTCCAGATGATGGGTCAGAGGATTTCATTGCGGTCCTTAAGAGACGTCACTGTAATGTTGGCTAGCACCTGGAGGTCTGTGTGACCCTCCAAGGATATGCCTCCGCAGACCATCACCGCCAAACCAGTTATGCTGGACGATTTTGCAGGCAGCATAATGTTCACCACTGTGTCTCCAGACTCTTTCATGTCTGTCACATGTGCTCAGTGTGAACCTGCTTTCATCTGTGAAGAGAATGGGTGCCAATGAAGAACCTTCCAATTTTTGGGTGAATGCTAATAGAGCTGCACGGTGCTGGGCTGTGAGCACAGGTCCCAATAATGGATGTCAAGCAAACATGCCACCCACATGAAGTCTGTTTCTGACATTTTGGTCATAATGCACATCAGTAGCCCGCTGGAAATCATTTTGTAGGGCTCTGGCTGTGCTCCTCCTTGATGCTGTTGGATTCTGCCTGTTTTTGATCCATGAAATTCATGCAACCAGGAGTCAAGGGAGAACCATCTTTATTCAGCATGAGGCTACGGTGTTAACCATCCATAGTTCTTTCATTTTTCTATAATATTTATGATGTTAACACAGTATTTTCTGCCAGGACACATGGGAGGCATGCAATGGTCATAACCACCCATTACACAGTCAAATACCCTCCAATAATAAAGGTTTATATTTCAATAGACCCTTGTATGGTATGTTTCAACCTATGGTCAGTGGGCCTATCCATAAAGCCAGTCACATGGACAACTACTATCAGGAGGTATGGACAGGATACATGGACAGGATGTGTGGGGCCCATCAGTAATAGGCATCATGTCCCAGTATGACAACCTGTGCAACCTGTTTGAGCTGCAGATACCACTTTAATCAAACAGTAGTGACAAGGACACGTAAAATGCAAAACTAGAAAATAATCAGTCTGAAAGGTTAAAAAGAGAGCAATGGTCTGTGATCACCACCAGCAAAACCATTCTCTTTTTGGGAGTTGTCTTGTTGTTGGCTCCAGTGTACCTTTAGTTGTCACTTTAATTTGCACCGAAACCGGTGATGCTTCCTAGTTAGACTGATATCCCTGAGGTTGAATTGACATGGTGTTATACTATGATTATAATTTGTTGCTTCAAATGTTTTTAGCAGTGTTTTTTAAATAACAATGGTATGGATGTATGTGAGATCTGCTGCTGACATCCATGTCTGCTTCTGTATATATAGAAAACAGTAAAGTTTGAGCTATATCATTGCTAAGTTCCTTACACAATTTTTCATTCATTATAACAGAAATCTGATCTGCACTGTAAGGAGACATTTGAAAGGGACCTTTGCGTGGACCTGTACTTTGAGGAAGACTTCAGATGTTTGGTTAAAAGAGTTATCAATCATTCAGAAAGTAGGTTTACAAAATATTTGCTTCCCTGACCTATTAACCTATTCACTGACCACAAATAACCATATAACATACATACAGTATACATTTTTGAGAAATGGTTCCTATTCTGTTAACTCCCTCATCCTGTTTTTTATATATTTCTTCTACAGACTGCACCTACCATAGTTTTGGTAAGCATTGTTTTATCTGCTTCCCAGCATTAGTGCTTGTGTATGTACGTGTACCTGTGTCTGTGTCTCCAAGAAATGTCCTTAAATTCCAACACATGATAAAATGTAATTATATTTTTAACATTTTGTGCTGTCTTTATCTCTCTAGTTCCTTTAAAAACTTGCCCATACCTTACGGAAGGTAATTATGTGCATTTGTTCCACATCTGTGTGTACATGTGGGGACCTGATATCCCCTCTAATATACAGTAGTGTTAAAAAGTATTTGCCCCCTTCCTGATTTATTATTTGTTTGCATGTTTGTCACACTTTAATGTTTCAAACTAATTTAAATATTTGTCACAGTTAACACAGGTAAACACAAAAGGCAGTTTTGAAATAAAGGTTTTTATTTATAAGGGAAAACAAAATTCAAATCCACATGGCCCTGTCTGTAAAAGTATTTGCCCTCCCTGTTAAAACACATCTCAACAGTGGTTTATCACACCTGAGTTCAATTCCTCTAGCCACACCCAGGCCTGATTACTGCCACACCTGTTCTCAATTAAGGAATCACCTAAATAGGACCTGCCTGACAAAGAGAAGTAGACCAAAAGAGCCACAAAAGCTAGACATCATGGCGAGATCAAAAGAAATTCACCAACAATTGAGAAAGAAAGTTATTGATCAGTCTGGAAAAAGTTATAAAGCCATTTGTAAAGCTGTGGGACTCCAGCAAACCACAGGGAGAATCATTATCTACAATTGGCGAAAGCATGGAACAGTGGTGAATCTACCCCGGAGTTGCCGGATGACCAACAATTCCCCAAGAGCGCAATGACGACACATCCAAAAGGTCACAAAAGACCCAACAACAACATCTAAAGAGCTGCAGGCCACACTTTCCTCAGTTAAGGTCAGTGTTCATGAATCCACCATAAGAGAGAGACTGGGCAAAAATGGCCTGCATGGCAGAGTTCCATGACGAAATCCACAGCAGAGCATAAAGAACATTAGGGCTTGTCTCAATTTGGCCAGAAAACATCTTGATGATCCCAGAGACCTTTGGGAAAGTTACTCATTGCAAGTTATCGCAAATGCTTGATTGCAATTGTTGCTTCTAAGGGTGGCCCAACCAGTTATTAGATTGTAGGGGGCAATCACTTTTTCACACAGGACCATCTGTGTTTGGTTTTGTTTTCCCTAAATAATGACAACCTTCATTTCGGAACTTAATTTTTTGTTTGCTTGTGTTAGCTTGGACGTTTTTATGATCTGAAAAGTGTGACAAACATGCAAACAAATAAGTAATCAAAAAGGGGGCAAACACTTTTTCACAGCAAACACTTTTTCACACCCCTGTAGTTAAACCTGGCAAAACAGGTCTTCAAATGATTTGTGGTGGCTCCCCAATAAGATTTCAGTATTTGGTTTAGGGATAAACATGAGCATTATTTAGGAATTGGGGTTACTTCCAGTTTACGGAATTACCAATTACGGTCTGTCATTAACATTAGGCATACAAGTTAGGTTATTGACATTAAGGACAGGGTTAATCGATGTGTACGATTTGCAAACCTGATTAGAGCCCTTGTCAATTAACAATAATTTCAATCTGATTACACTCATGACTAGTAGCATGCAAGCGAGCAAGTTTATATATAACATAATGCACACATAGAAGCAATACAATATGCTTTACAAAGAAAAAAATATATAAAATGCAATAACATAAAAACAAATGCTCAAAATGAAA
This sequence comes from Esox niger, assembly GCA_016801105.1. Classification (NCBI taxonomy): domain Eukaryota; kingdom Metazoa; phylum Chordata; class Actinopteri; order Esociformes; family Esocidae; genus Esox; species Esox niger. Next base: position 14,061 of record JACXGJ010010083.1, on the reverse strand, counting down.
ACATCACAATAACATAATAAGAATAAAACATAGAATAAGATAATAGAATAAACATGTGAGAAACACATAGAAAGCTATAAAAGCTGTAAAACAGTGCATAAAGTTCAAGTGCTCAGTCATAGGCTTGTGAAGAGAAACGTTTTTAACCAGGATTTAAAAATGGATATATATAAGTGTCCCTAATCTTCACTGGACGTTGTGTAAATGTCAATTCTGTAGATTGCATTGGGTGTGTTACCAGCATTTTATTATCTGGCTATCTAACTAAGTCTATCAAACGTGGGTTGATGTTTTTCTCTATGAAATACACAAGCCCATGTATTTCTAAGCTTCTAGTCATGAATTTGTATTTGATGGATAGTTACTTGCATTGTATGTAGAGTTGCTTGGCAAACCACTAATGTTATTTATTAACATGCCTTTAATCGTATAAACAAGCTATGTTTAAGTAGAGTAGCTAGTTATGTAGTAGTTGTCACATTGTTATTATTTATTATAGCCAGATAGGAGGTAATGAATGTAGAAACACGCAGTACATACGGACCACAAATTGACAAATTAAAGGGAAAACCAAAAGAAATCATGTGGTCTGATGAGACAAAAATAGAGCTTGTTGGTCTAAACTTCCACCTCGATACTCCACTGTGTTTGGAGGAAGAAGGATGAGTACAACCCCAAGAACACCATCCCGACCGTGAAGTATGGAGGTGGAATCATTCTTTAGGGATGCTTTTCTGTAAAGGGGACAGGACGACTGCACTGTATTGAGGGGAGAATGGATGGGGCCATGTATCGCAAGATCTTGGCCAACAACCTCACTCCCTCGGTAAAAGCATTGAAGATGGGTTGTGGCTGGGTCTTCCAGCATGACAAAGACCTGAAACACACAGCCAGGGCAACTAAGGAGTGCCTCAAGAGAAGCATCTTAAGGTCCTGAAGTGGCCTTGCCAGTCACCAGACCTGAATGCAATAGAAAATATTTGGAGGGAGCTAAAAGTCCATATTGCCCAGCGACAGCCCAGAAACCTGAAGGATCTTGAGAAAGTCTGTATGGAGGAGTGGGCCAAAATCCCTGCGGCAGTGTGTGTAAACCTGGTCAAAAACTACAGGACACATATGATCTCTGTAATTGCAAACAAATGTTTTGCTTTTTTGATGTATCAAACACTTATGTCATGCAATAAAATGCTAATTAAGTTTTTAAAAATCATACAATGGGATTTTGTGGATTTTTTTAAAATTCTGTCTCTCACAGTTGAAGTCTACCTATGATAAAATGACAGACCTCTACATGCTTTGTAAGTAGAGAAACCTGCAATGTATCAAGTGGATGATGACATTCATCATCAAGTGGAGAAAATTACCAAGAACTGGATGTACCTGAAAAGACGGGAAGAAAACAGGTCAGGAAGGCTTCCAAGAGGCCTACGGAAACATTAAAGGAGCTGCAGAAATTTCTGGCAAGTACTGGCTGTGTGCTACATGTGACGCCAATCTCCCGTATTCTTCATATGAATGGGCTTTGGGGTAGTGTGGCAAGATGGAAGCCTTTTCTTACAGAGAACAACATCCAAGCCCCGCAAAAGTTTGCAAAAACTTCAGTCAGTATCATGGTATGTTTGGCACAAAAACAATGATGCACATCACCCAAAAAACACCATACCCACAGTGAAACATGATTGTGGCCGCTTCATGCTTTGGGGATGTTTTTCTTCAGCTGGAACCAGGGCCTTAGTCAGGGTGAAGGGAATTATGAACATTTCCAAATACCCAGCAATTTTGGCATAAAACCTTCAGGAGTTTGTTAAAAAGCTGAAGATGAAGTTCACTTTTCAGAACGACCACAACCCAAAGCACACATCCAAATCCACAAAAGCATGCCTTCACCAGAAGATTTTAGTTTTGGAATAGCTTAGCCAGAGCCCAGACCTGAATGCAATTGAACATGAACATATGTGGGGTGATCTGAAGAGGGCTGTGCACCAGAATGTTCTCGCAATCTGACAGATTGGGAGCGCTTTTGCAAAGAAGAGTGGGCAAATATTGCCAAGATGTGCCATCCTACTCAAAAAGACTTAGTGCTGTAATAAAATCAAAAGGTGCTTCAACAAAGTATTAGTTTAATGGTGTGCACACGTATGCAACATGGTAAATTTGTGTAATTTTTTTCCTCAAAGTTTTCAGCATGTTTTAATTTGAATTGTTAATGCTATAGGTCATATTAAATGTGGAAAATTTTCTGACATGATTTATCTTTGTTTTATTTTTCATATCAACAAGCATGGCTTTTTAACAGAGGTGTGTTGAATTTTATATCCACTGTATATACAGTCGGGCAAACAAGTATTTAGTCAGCCACCAATTGTGCAAGTTCTCCCACTTAAAAAATATGAGGTCTGTAATTTTCGTCATAGGCATATGCAACTATGAAATACAAAAAGAGGAAAAAAATCCAGAAAATCACGTAGGATTTTTAGGAATTTATTGGTAAATTATGGTGGAAAATAAGAAATTGGTCAATAACAAAACTTAATCTCAATACTATGTTATATACCCTTTGTTGGCAATGACAGAGGTCAAACATTTTCTGTAAGTCTTCACAAGGTTTTCGCTGGTGACTAGGCCACTCAAGGACCTTAAAATGCTTCATTACCAAGCCACTCCTTCGTTGCCCGGGCGGTGTGTTTGGGATCATTGTCATGCTGAAAGACCCAGCCACATTTCATCTTCAATGCCCTTGCTTATGGAAGGAGGTTTTCACTCAAAATCTCTCGATACATGATGCCATTCATTCTTTCCTTTACACGGATCAGTCGTCCTGGTCCCTTTGCAGAAAAACAGCCCGAAAGCATGATGTTTCCTCCCCCATGCTTCGCAGTAGGTATGGTGTTCTTTGGATGCAACTCAGCATTCTTTCTCCTCCAAACAAGACGAGTTGAGTTTTTACCAAAAAGAATGTGACTGTTTGAGGTTGTGGACAGGTGTCTTTTATACTGATAACCAGTTCAAACAGGTGCCATTAATACAGGTAACGAGTGGAGGACAAAGGAGCCTCTTAAAGCAGAAGTAAAAGGTATTTGAGAGCCAGAAATCATGCTTGTTTGTAGGTGACCAAATACTTAATTTACCGAAGAATTTACCAATAAATTCATTAAAAATTCTGTTTTTCATATAATTTTCTGGATTCTTTTTTCTCATAGTTAAAGGGTACCTATGATGAAAATTACTTTTTTAAGTGGGAGAACTTGCACAATTGGTGGCTGAATAAAAACTCGAATTTTTTTGCCCCACTGTACATTAGAGCCATCAGACTGAACAGATTACCTCATCTTTAACATACATACATACATATTTTGTTTTTCATTATCAATTGTTTTAGGGGCTAGTGGATTACGTCACCACCTCATCAACCAAAGCATTACAGCCATTGAAGTAATTAGGTTGTCAGTGTTTTAGGTCTCCATATGTCCTTGCTGGGAAGGGGGGCATCATACAGCTGTCAAAGGCATGGTGACGGTATATCTGGGAATCAGTGGGGTAGAATATAACCATATTGTTTAAACATAAAAATGGGCATCTGTTGTCGCTTTTAAATATATTACCAAAAATATCTGAACTCTGCTTATGTGAAACAGAAGGGGGCCTGTTCAAAAACCATTAAAAAAAGAGGACATCTATTTAAGCCACTGATAATGGAACAGAGGTGTTGTTGTTTTGACTGCAAATACAACATGCGCGACAGGAAAATTTGCACCTAGGACTGAGAGTGTATGCCAGAAAAGTAATCACTAGAATCTTATTACTGACTTTTGCTAATATCTAGGCATTCGAACGAAGAGACTGGAAAATAGTCTGTTTTCTAATGGGGATATAAAAAAAAAACAGACTAAAACTCTTCTCTTTTCACGTGCCTATGGCTGAGCTCTTAAACTTGACCACAATGTGAGATTTACAGCTTCCTATGTTTTTTTTTACTTAATTCTATGTGTGTTCTGTGCTTTATTATTATGCTGTATTTTATTTTGATCTTTTATTATTTATTTAATTATTAAATGTATATACTGTAACTTTTACCAATCATAATGCAAGTTCTGGAGCTATCAGAGAAATAACCTCTGTGTTAATGTTACAATATCTGTTTAAATTCCATAGCATTTTGTAGTTTTATTTTCACTGTGAAGCACATTAAATTGTGTCTATGTATGAATTGTGTAATACAAATATACATGCTTGCTTGAAACTTAAAAGAAATACAGAAAAGAAACCAGGCAAGCCTAGTTCAGCCAGCCCGTGATTAGAAAGGATAAATGTTATTAAATCTTATTACATTTGCCGTTAAAACAAGAAGTCCTCTTGCTCTGCAAACAATGAGTTTCAAAAGCTGCACTATAAATTCTTGGACTATAAATGGATTTCTTGATATTCTTCCAAGCTTGCTCATCAATGACAAAGTAAATACATCCGCAAACGATCGAATCCAAGATCTAAACTCAACACTTCAAAATAATTTACATACGGTTACACCACTAAAAACAATAAATACACAACAAGAAACTTGCTCCTGGTACAAAAAAAATACTAGAGCACTCAAGCAAGCTTCCAGAAAATTTGGCTTGTACGTTCCTGCAAAAATAATGCCAATAAGAAAACATTTTGCTCTTCAGAAGTGTCTAAAAGGTGGATTAAAGAAAAAACTTTTGGTGGGTTGAAAGTAACTAGTAGGAAATAGTTTTAACCCATTTTTATTTACCTCTGTTTCTCTCTTTCTCCCTTGGATATACAGAGGCTTCCCCACAGACACCTGGTAAGTATGTATTTTTATCCCTCTCAGTCTTGTCTACTCTCTCACCCTCTCTTTTTTCTTGCTCTACTGTCTCCCTGCTTGAATTTTCTTCATAATTGTAGCTGTTGTGGGAATTCTTCACCACCTTTGTGATAAGACACCTCACCACTATGTGTAACCACTGTGTATGTATAACTGGAACCTGGATAAGTAGACTGTGTAAACTGGGTCAACCTCATCAAGTGAGTGCTGGTTTGGAAGTCAATAGTTTATACAGTGGGGCCTGTAGGTTTGAAATTTACTGGTCCCAACATTTTTTACTGGCCCTCCTTCCAAAAGTTGTAATTTATCAGTGTTACAACATATACCCAAATACTTTTGTTACTTAACATGTTGAACCCTTATGAAATGCATTCTGGTTATCTAAAACATCAAATGTTCATCAAATTTCTTCTTATAAAAATGAATAAAGATAAGTCAACAAACTTAACCTTAATTAAACAAAACACTAAATCACACAGACCCAGTGTCACGTCCCCGCCTCCGCGAGCGCGCAGCAGAGGGCGCCCGCGCTCCTGAGTTTCAGTGTGCACTTAGTCACACACCTGTCACCATTCACCTCATCACCAAGCATACAAATACAACTGATGAATTCCGCATTCGACTCATTACAAGCCGCCTCCGTTTTCAACAAATTGGATCTACGTAAGTGGCGAGTGGCTAACCGGGTTCAACACCCCAATGGGTCATTTCGAATATCTGGTGATGTCATTCGGCCTCACCAACGCGCCAGCGGTCTTGCAGAAATGTATCAATGATGTGCTGGGCGACATGATGAGATCAGATACAAAACAAACAGCATTTGAGGAGAGTGATTCAACAATACACAGACAAACGGAAAGAAAACGACATGACATTGGAAAGAGCAGGGGCTAGCGGTAGGCTTGTACAGATGGCTTGATGTGGTGGATGAAGATGGTAACAGATTCAGAGTCAAAGATTGATTATGGAAGTGAGTACCAAAGCCTTGGAGCAGCCCTGGAGAAAGCCCTATCTCCAAAGCTCAGTTGGTTTGACTGAGGGATGATGAGGTGACCAACTGCAGCAGAGCGAGAGGGTAGGTATTGAGGAATAAGATCAGATAGGTGGGGTGGAGCAAAAAAGTAATGGAGGGCATTATAGGTGAGCAGAACAATTTCAGTGCACTGAGGGATGGGGAGGTAGTTGAGTTCCCGGATTATTGGGGTGATATGCGGCCAGGACTTAGTCTGGCTGCTGAGTTTTGGACCATTTCTAGCTTATGGAGAGATGAGGAGTTGGTATCAGAATGTCTAGATGCAATAGTCTAGATTGGAGGAGATGAATGCATGTATTAAGGTTTTAGCGGTGGTACAGGAGAGAAAGGCCTTTAATTCGGCAATGTTGCAGAGGTGAAAGAATGAGGATTTGACAGTCTGTTCAAACCTGAAGGAGGAGTCCAGGATGACACCTACATTGCCTGCATGGGGAGAAGGAGAGACAACGGTGTCATCAATGTGCCGGTTTTGGTGAATCGGGATTTAGTGTTTGAGTAGTTGATCAGTTTTATCACGGCTCAGATTTTATTGTTGAAAGGCAGACTGAAGCCAGACTCACCAGACTCAAACTTTAATTGAGGAGGGGTCATTGCAGTTGGGAAGGGACAGTTCATGGGTTTTCGCAGGGAGGGGGAGGTTGGAGACCTTGGGGTGAATGTTATGAAAATTGGTGGGGTCCAGACCAGGTTTCTTTAAGATGGACGTGACTACAGCAATTTTGTCATTTGAACGGACAGTGTCGTGGGAGAGAGACAAATGGATTATTTGAATGATGTATGGACAGATGTCAGGAAGGGCAGCTTTCCTGTATCTAACCAGTATAAAACGAATTAGGAAGATTGCTAAGAACAGCAGTCAGCTAGCTTTGTATCAAACTTCAGTACAATGCTAAACATTCTGCTCTAGTTTAGTTGAATAACCTGTACCTATCTTCCGCAGCTAAACTGCTCAGATAACCCAATTGTAGAAGAAATCCTGCTCCAGGCAGCATTTTTGGCATTGATGTCCTGGTTACAATACACACATTGGTCATATACAGCAGGTTCTCTAGAGACTGCAAAAATAATTATTTGTTGCTTCCCACCTTATTGCCTTGTGAAAGCACATGTGTCTCAAGTATGAAGAAATATATAACTAGCAGGCAATTAGGTTGAAAGAGAGAGAAAAATTAGCAGGCAGCATTAGTTAGCTAGTGACATATTTTGCATCATTAGTTAGGAAGTTTTAGATGCTTTTTTTCACCTATACAGCCAGAAAGAATAATGAGTAAATAATCAGAGAATTACAATAAGACGGGAAATACTATAAAGGTTTAAAACTTTTCTCCAGTAGAGCTGTACATTTGACAGATATAGCCTCTTTTGTCTAACCTGAACAAATCCACTTTTGCCACTGGCATTTCAATAGGTAATCGGCCATTTGTGAATGATATTGATAAGTTAAACTGACCAACGTTTCTTGATAAGTTAACATTTGCCACAAATAGCATCTAGGAACTTTGATACTGGCTGTTAAACAGTGTATTAGCGAGTAACAGGCTTTACCAGTATCTACTAAATATATAGTCAAGAATTGAGCAGTTACAAGTAAGTTTGCCAAAGCTATTTCATTTCATGACATAAGAAAACATATTTTTTATTGCATTTGTGAATGACATTGATGCAATGACTGTCAATAAAAGTGACAATAACTAATGTTTTCATCAAGTGAGAGAAGTGTGGAATGTACTAGAAATAGTTTCAATACTGTATAACAGTTTTATTGCGGCCCACAATTAGCACCTATGGGAAGTTCTGGCCCAACATGTCCGATCTTACAGGACTGCAACGTAGAGGACTTGAAGGATCTGGTGCCAGATACCACAGGAGACTTTCAGGGGTCTTGTGGAGTCAATGCCTTGGCGGGTTTGCGCTGTTTTAAAGACCAACAACATATTAGGCAGGTGTTAATGTTTTGGCTCATGTTCGGGTCATTCCACACAGACTGATATATTTCAAGTGCTCATTCCTTTTAATTTTGATGATTAAAACTGACAGCTAATGAAAAACCCCAAATCAGTATCTCAGAAAATTTGAATATTAATTAAGACCATTACAAAAAAATGATTTTTAGAAATGTTGGCCAAATGAAAAGTAAGAGCATGTACAGCACTCAATACTTAGTTGGGGCCCCTTTTGCCTGAATTACTGCAGCAATGCGGCGTGGCATGGAGTCGTTAGTCCGTGGCACTACTCAGGTGTTATGAGAGCCCAGGTTGCTAGTGGCCTTTGGCTCTTCTGCATTGTTGGGTCTGGCATATTGCATCTTCCTCTTCACAATATCCCATAGATTTTCTATAGGATTAAGGCCAGGCGAGTTTGCTGGGCAATTAAGAACAGGCGTACCATGGTCCTTAAACCAGGTACTGGTAGCTTTGATTTCCAAAGGAAATGCAAAATTGACATCAGAGAACATATCTTTGGACCACTCAGCAGCATTCCAGTGCATTTTGTCTTTAGCCCAGACAAGACGCTTCTGACGATGTGTCTTGTTCAAGATTGGCTTGACACAAAGCGGAAACCCATGTCTTGCATATGTCTGTGCGTTGTGATTCTTGAAGTACTGACTCCAGCTGCAGTCCACTCTTTGTGAATCTCCCCCACATTTTTTATGGGTTTTGTTTCACAATCCTCTCCAGGGTGCGGTTATCCCTATTGCTCGAACACTTTTTTCAAACACATCTTTTCCTTCCCTTCGCCTCTCTATTAATGTGCTTGGACACAGAGCTCTGTGAACAGCCGGACTCTTTAGCAATGACCTTTTATGTCTTGCCCTCCTTGTGCAAGGTGTCAATGGTCGTCTTTTGGACAGCTGTCAAGTCAGCGGTCTTCCCCATGATTGTGTAGCCTACAGAACTAGACTGAGAGACCATTTAAAGGCTTTTGCAGGTTTTATTTTTGTTAATTAGCTGATTAGTGTGTGGAACCAGGTGTCTTAAATTTTGAACCTTTTCACAATATTCATATTTTCCGACATACTGATTTTGGGGTTTTCATTAGTTGCCAGTTATAATCATCAAAATTAAAAGGAATGAACACTTGAAATATATCAGTTCTGTGTGGAATGATAAAAGTTTCACTTTTTGAATGGAATTACTGAAATAAATAAACTTTTTTATGATATTCTAATTTTGTGACCAGCACCTGTATGTCTCTTAAGAAATTCATCTTACCTTGGGAATGTTAGAAGGCATATGGTTAATTTTTTCATGATAAACCATTCCTCGTTCTCTCCCATACTGAACTTACTAGCCTGTACAAAATTCATGAATTAAAACCATGTCAACTGATCTAGTTGAAAACAATTCCAATCAAATATTGATGTGTGTCACGATAGTAGAAATCATTTGATTGCATAGTGTTCAAATAGCCGCTAAAATTTGTTTCCTCCAAACTGGCTCTTTTTCCTCTTGCCATAATATCTTTTGCTCAGTGGATAATGGAATAAAAAATAATTGGACAGAGCCAGATATACTTATCAGTAACTAACATATTCAATTTTCTTTGGTGGAGGTTTGAATTCCAGACCAGTGTCACAGACAACATCACCTTCATCAGCAGCAGCAACTGCAGCCACAATAACATCAACGTCATCTACAGTGTCAGCAACATCAAACAAAGGTAGAGTACTATACCCTTTGTATGCGTTTTATGTATTGCTTATTTTACATCCAAAAGACTAAATAAACATGTTTTTTGTACTTAATAAGTGGCCGATAAGTGTAGTTTTGCTGATGAATTGCATTTCAGGGACCAAAAGTAGTTGTTAGTTCCATTAAGTGGGCATTTCACACCGGAGGATATTTGTTGACCCAAGTTAAACAGTGAAGACACACGTTTGTAATTACAATATTAGCCATCTTATGCTATAATAAACAAAATACGAACCGCATCAGAGTAGTTGAAAATAAGTGTATCATATTTACAGTAGTGCAAAATTATTTCCAGCAAGACAAGATCTTTTAAGTAAACACCACCAGTCGAAAGACCATGGCACACTGAGACGATTGTAAAGCTTGCAACCAGTTGGCGCTTGTCTTATCAGGTGTGTTGGGATGACCACCCATGGCTATTATATCTTGCTTAGCGTAAGATGTTGTTGAAACAATAGTCGCTAGACACCAAGCTCTAATTGGGGATATACAGGCCCGTCCATAAGTAATCATTATTTTGGTTTTGTTGTTCCCTGAAGATATTTGGGTTTAAGTTCAAAAGATGAGTATGAGACAAGAGTTCAGAATTTCAGCTTTCATTTCCTGGTATTCACATCTAGATGTGTTACACAACTCAGGACATATCACCCTTTGTTGGAACCCACACATTTTTCAAGTGAGCAAAGGTACTGGAACATGTGACTGACAGATGTTTCATGTTGCCCAGGTGTTGCATTTATGTTGACTGTTCAAACATGAAATAGCTCTGCATGACTAGTCTATGTTTCCATCCTTGGTTTAAACATATAAAGACTGCATTTCTTGTTAAAGAAGATAAACCAACATGTGTGATATAAATTCCATCGGTAGACACACTGAAAGAAAAGAGATGAAATTCTCTTGTCACAATTCGCAGTCTATTTGCAAACAGAAAGATGTGTCAAACACTTACAGAATATTCATTTGAGGAGCCTCTAAAGGAAAATACATGAACAGTCAGTATTTATTACAGTTAAAAGGGGCGTGGTAAGACGCTACCCATAAATCTTAGGTCGCACAGGGTTAACCCAAAGGGCAGGTTGTCCTCCCCCACATGGGTGACCTTTTCAACTCTTGAAGAGAACATGCAGCATTTGGACAAACAATAGATGCCCTGTAGGGTAATACTGATGGGCAGATAATTGAGTAATCCTATTATCTGCCGATACCAGTCAATGATGCCCCCTAGGCAAATACCAGATCCCCCTCTCCTACATTTCCAAAGGAACAAAGGACAGATACCCTTATTCAGAGTCCTCTGTATTATATAGACGTGTGTTACAGCCAGAGACCAGAATTCCATACTAGGTAATAGAGAAGCAAACATATCTCCAATGTACATTAGTTCAGAAATTGCCACAACACATGAGAGCTGTCTATGGGAAAAAAGCAAGCCATTGTCAAGCTGAGAAAAGAACAAACATTTACCAGACCCACTGAACAAACATTGGGCACAGCAAGTACAACAATTTGGAATGTCTTGAAAAAGAAACTACTGGTGTACTGAGCAACAGACATCGAACAGGTCGGCCGAAGGAAAACAAACAGAAGTTGATGACAGAAATATTGTGAGAAAATCCCCAAAACATCAGTAAGTGACATCACCAACGACCTCCACAGTGCAGGGGTGAAGGAATCACAATCCACTGTTCGAAGAAGACTCAGAGGGCAGATATATTAAGGCCAAACCATAAGATCCAGTCCACTCATCAGTAGTAAGAATCGGAAGGCCAGATTTAGAAGTACAGAGCTACTGATGTTGTGTTTGTGGAGTTTTGCATACAAAGGGGACAGTGTAATTGTCACCAAAAGGATTATTAGGAACACCTGTTCAATTTCTCATTACAGTAATGCAATTATCTAATCAACCAATCACATGGCAGTTGCTTCAATGCATTTAGGGGTGTGGTCCTGGTCAAGACAATCTCCTGAACTCCAAACTGAATGTCAGAATGGGAAAGAAAGGTGATTTAAGACATTTTGAGCGTGGCATGGTTGTTGTGCCAGACAGGACGGTCTGAGTATTTCACAATCTGCTCAGTTACTGGGATTTTCACGCACAACCATTTCTAGGGTTTACAAAGAATGGTGTGCAAAGGGAAAAACTAGAGGTCAGAGGAGAATGGGCCGACTGATTCAAGCTGATAGAAGAGCAACTTTGACTGAAATAACCATTCGTTACAACCGAGGTATGCAGCAAAGCATTTGTGAAGCCACAACACGCACAACCTTGAAGCGGATGGGCTACAACAGCAGAAGACCCCACCGGGTACCACTCATCTCCACTACAAATAGGAAAAAGAGGCTACAATTTGCAAGAGCTCACCAAAATTGGACAGTTGAAGACTGGAAAAATGTTGTGTTGTCTGATGAGACTTGATTTCTGCTGAGACATTCAGATGGTAGAGTCAGAATTTGTCGTAAACAGAATGAGAACATGGATCCATCATGCCTTGTTACCACTGTGCAGGCTGGTGGTGGTGGTATAATGGTGTGGGGGATGTTTTCTTGGCACACTTTAGGCCCCTTAGTGCCAATTGGGCATCGTTTTAATGCCACGGCCTACATGAGCATTGTTTCTGACCATGTCCATCCCTTTAAGGCCACCATGTACCCATCCTCTGATGGCTACTTCCAGCAGGATAATGCACCATGTCACAAAGCTCGAATCATTTCAGATTGGTTTCTTGAACATGACAATGAGTTTACTGTACTAAAATGGCCCCCACGGTCACCAGATCTCAACCCAATAGAGCATCTTTGGGATGTGGTGGAACGGGAGCTTCGTACCATGGATGTGCATCCCACAAATATCCATCAACTGCAAGATGCTATCCTATCAATATGGGCCAACATTTCTAAAGTATGCTTTCAGCACCTTGTTGAATCAATGCCACATAGAATTAAGGCAGTTCTGGCGAAAGTGGGTCAAACACAGTATTAGTATGATGTTGCTAATAATCCTTTAGGTGAGTGTATATGCTTAAATACTTCTGAATGCAGGATGCCCTCTCTATGTTTACATTTTTTCTGCCAATTATAGGCAGCTGCCCTGGGTTGTCTCTAATTGTGGATCTTATTTAGGTTGCCCTATTGTAATGTGGGTTGTGGATCATTATATTGTGCTGTATGCAGCGCAGCGCCTTGGGTCCTGCCATCCAACCATGACATTTTGGGTATATTTCCGGGGGATGAAATCTAACACTATGCTGTGTGATGATTTCTGTTGTTATCCAGCACATGGATTGTGATAACATAAATGCAGCAACTTATTGATGCAAATGGTGTATTCCCAGCTTTATTTGGATGAAGATATTTATGAATATTTCTTTTAGAAAAACCAGTCACACAGAAACCATCAGCAGAAACAACTGCAGATACAAGAACATCATCTTCATCAACAGTGTTAGAAACATCAAACAACAACAACACAGGTACCATACCTTTTTGTATGGATTTTATGCATTGCTAATTTTGTATCCACAAGATCAAATCACGTTGGATATATTATCTCCGGCGTATTACCAAATGTAGCCAAACTGTTTATACAAAAGTTTATTAAGGTTAAATATATTTTTAAATAAAACATTGCAGCGCAGCGCATCGCAGCGCCTTTGGTCCTGCCATCCAACCATGACATTTTGGGTATATTTCCGGGGGATGAAATCTAACACTATGCTGTGTGATGATTTCTGTTGTTATCCAGCACATGGATTGTGATAACATAAATGCAGCAACTTATTGATGCAAATGGTGTATTCCCAGCTTTATTTTGAAATTGTGTTTTCACTTGCAATGCAGCGTTTCAAATGATGACTTTGGATGAAGCTATTTATGAATATTTCTTGTAGAAAAACCAGTCACACAGAAACCATCAGCAGAAACAACTGCAGATACAAGAACATCATCTTCATCAACAGTGTTAGAAACATCAAACAACAACAACACAGGTACCATACCTTTTTGTATGGATTTTATGCATTGCTAATTTTGTATCGACAAGGTCAAATCACGTTGGATATATTATCTCCGGCGTATTACCAAATGTAGCCAAACTGTTTATACAAAAGTTTATTAAGGTTAAATATATTTTTTAATAAAACATTGCAGCGCAGCACCTTGGGTCCTGCCATCCAACCATGACATTTTGGGTATATTTCCGGGGGATGAAATCTAACACTATGCTGTGTGATGATTTCTGTTGTTATCCAGCACATGGATTGTGATAACATTAATGCAGCAACTTATTGATGCAAATGGTGTATTCCCAGCCTTATTTTGAAATTGTGTTTTCACTTGCAATGCATCGTTTCAAATGATGACTTTGGATGAAGCTATTTATGAATATTTCTTTTAGAAAAACCAGTCACACAGAAACCATCAGCAGAAACAACTGCAGATACAAGAACATCATCTTCTTCAACAGTGTTAGAAACATCAAACAACAACAACACAGGTACCATACCTTTTTG
>JACXGJ010010082.1:0-13426 GCA_016801105.1 Esox niger | reverse complement strand
CGTCACCTTTACATCTTCCCCACCCCCCCAAATGAGCTCATGTCTGGATTCCACTTCCACAACTTCCTCACTAACATCCTTTTATCCTGCTGCTGTCCCGAGCTCAGCATTTAAAATCCCCTACATTCCGGTTCCGGTACCGGCCTCATTCACTAGCTCAGCTCCTGTACGAACGCCCTCTACGATTCTAGCTGACCCAAAATCTCCATCTACCCCTGATGCAACCCCCGTCCGCATGTCTACAGCTCCTCCTTTCCCAACACCCACCCCAACAGCAGTCCCTAAGGCTTCCCCTGCCCCATGCCTGTCCTCTCCGGTTCTTAGCCCGACCCAGGCCAAGCCTGGTGAACACATGTCCTCTCAGGACAGAGGGGAGGACTTCACCCGTCCAAACGGTTTGGATGTACGAGACACCAGGAACAATTCAACCAAGAGAGAAGACAAATACCAGGGACCACAAAACGAGACACACAAGGTCCCCCAGGGGCCCCCCACAGAGAAGAAGACACCCCCATTGAAGGCGGCGGGGCTCAGTAAGATCCCCGTCTGCGGTGGAGGCAGGTCGGGCAAGCTGCCGCTCCGTGAGACTCAGCCCACAGACAACGAGGGGAGCTGGGACACATCGACTCCGGGGCGGGAAGAGGAGAGTCCTGGACCGGGCCTACGGCACGCGGGCAGCAAGGACACTATCAGTAACTCCTCTTCCATAGCTGACGGTGAGGCCGGCCTGCCCACTCTAAAACACAGCCCAGAGGAGAGCCGTCAGCTCCGCCAACCGGCAGTCTACGGCAGCGTGCCACGTGACTCCAAGATCCCCGTCAAGCTGGGAGCCCAGTCAAACATCCCTGTCCCCCACGGAGCCAAGGAGCCCCCGCGCTCCAAGATACCTTTGTCCAAGGTTCCTGTCCGGAGGATCGCCAATAAACCCACAGCCCCAGCAGCGGCCGGCGCCCATATCCGAAAATAAAGCCCGAAACACGCTTCAAACGCAAACCTCCAAATGGCTGCTTTCCTCCAAAAATACATGTACTATGATCACACAGACACTTCCCTGAACCTATCGTTCCTGTTTGTTCTGTACATTTACAAGGACGGTCAAGTTACTTTGTTGCTCTGGTGAATATTCTTCATGAACGGCTTACTATCCCACATGGCTGTCACCACTCTGCTTTAGCACACCATTTCACAATCTGCTCCAGAGCCACTATAACATGGAGGCTGGGGCTAAAGCACAACAACACTTCTCTGGCCGCCGGACTAATGACTCCCTCTCTATTATGCCAACTCGACAGATGCGTTCAAAATGTTTAGCACTAATCTCAAACAGGAGTGAGAAAGTGATGGTGGACAGTTGAGGCAGTGTTTTTTGGGATGTATTTTTTACAGATGCCCGGTATGCAACACGTGGACCAGTCAATCTAAGGGTGCTGTTTTCCTACTGACTATCAGAGTGAAAAATCAACTTTTTCTACAATAATTTTTATCTTTTGTTACTCCCACTTTTTGTAGAACTGTCTAAAAAAACTCCAGTCTTATTTTCCTGCAATTCCATTTGATAGATGATACTACAGATCTTTTTTCCTCAGTCGTGCCAAGGGAGGGTCCACGTCTCTAAAGAAATGCCAAATTAACATCCTCCAACATCTCTGGATGTAGCAGAAAGCTTGCCAATATGAGCCAGAGGACTTCCCTCCTTTCTTCACGGTTTTGTTATATCGTGTGGAACTAAACAACGCCCACCTGCCTGCTCACGAGTCACCGTTAGTCACACTGTGAACTTCTGGAAAAGACGGTTGCTCTGGATAGGAGTTAAGGACGGTTCCTGTGCAAGATTTGGACAGTGGGTGGTAAGCCTGTAGCAGAATTGTACAGTTTGTGTAACAAGGAGTGAACACTGAGAGCTTGAGGTTTCGGGGGCGTGCATCCCGTTTCCAATTCCACGTAAACATTTTGTGTGTAGACATGGTCTGTGTTGTTCCGTTTCCTATATAATCAATAAAACATTGTGAGTGCACTTATGTATGGCACCTGAAAACGGCCCTAGGACTCATTGAGTGTAATGTCACCTAGCCATTTTGCATCTGCTGTTTTCAGTAACACGAAACTCCGTGTTTGTGTAACAACGATGTCAGCTCTGCACTAGCTTCATCTCAATAGACGACATATTCGCACGCCCATGTACGAGGCGGCGGTTCACATTACAACAGCACAGTCAGCTGAAGGAGATACACGTGTCAGCGTTATCGTGGAAGGTTATCATGCACGCACCTCCACCCGTAGCGTCTAGTTCTCAGATCTCAAACAAAAGGACCGGATATACCGATCTTAAGCAGCGATAAACCATCTTGATTTTGGAT
Source organism: Esox niger (assembly GCA_016801105.1). Lineage (NCBI taxonomy): Eukaryota > Metazoa > Chordata > Actinopteri > Esociformes > Esocidae > Esox > Esox niger. Next base: position 11,069 of record JACXGJ010010082.1, on the reverse strand, counting down.
GTGTAATAAGCCGTGAAGGATTAGTCATCTATGGGTGGCGGGGATGAAGACTAAGCATGTTCATACAAGATGCATGTGCGTCAGGGAGAACGAGCTGAGAGGGTAGTGGAACCATCCTGCACAGAACTGCGTTCTGCAGTAGAGTTATGTAAGGCCTGACACCATTATGAAAGATTAGCGGAACCCAGGACAGCATGGGAAAGAAGCATTTTCCTGTCCTTTAACCCCCCTGCGGGCTGGTGGTGCCTCCAAGTACAGTATAGGGCATTATGATGGTGAATGGGTTTTCAGTGGAGGCATTCTGACATGCTCCAAACCCACTGACCTGAATAACAAAACGCATGTTAGGAGAACCCAGCCAATGAGTGTACAGCCATATCAAGAGCATGGTTTCAAGCCTATTGCGGGTGTCAGACATTCCCAGGTGTGTTAAATGACATCATTCTGCTTGTACTGGTGTTTTAGTGCTCGCTTTAAATCCAAACCAGGGGAACGGCATTCTAGTGTAATTTTAGCCGCTACACCTCTGGACGCACATAGCCGTCCATGATCACTGCTGTGACGTTTAAGATGTTGTTAATGTTCGACAGTAGGCACCCTGTAATGTTGAAGGCTGTTGCTTAGGTTCTCTCTCTCACACACACACACACACACACACACTCAACACTGTAACCACAGGAGTGGAGAGCAGCAGAAAGTCAGACGAGACGGGTATTGATGGAGTCTTGGATAGTTGCATTGGATCAATGGCATAATGGAGTGACGGCAGGGCAATAATAGATGCCACATAATGGAATGAAAATGAAATGACGAGGGAGTCAGGCTGTGTGGGCTGTGTAGAGTCACAGGGAAGGGTTTGGGGCCTGTTCTTACTCTTCACGGGTAGGGGAGGGAGGGGCTCCTCGTTTAGCTGAAGGACAGGGAAACAAAGGATTGATATCTATGGACGAGGTGCAGAGCAGGCCACAGCACAAACAAAGCTCTGTTCGCTGGGTGAATCCTGAGGCCCTAAGCCAAAAAGAGAGCAGTCGCTGTTTCACAGGAGAAACACGAGGACTTCAACACATCAGATGCTGGCTTTGGACATAAGCGCTGCGAAAAGCTCCCTCGCTGTTTAAGGCCGACATCTTACACGGACATGGTCTGTTCTGTCGACGACGCTAGCTGAAATGCTAAATAGCAGCCATTTAGAAAGTCACAATACAGCAGGGATATTGGGTAGAATGGTTTACTTATAATGGCGGACTCCCTTGTATCGAGGTGTAGAGCAGGAATAAGTGGCTCACTGTTAGAGCTGCTGTGTGTGGTTAGAGGTGGTTGGTGGCCAGACTAACAGTAGGAACATTAATGAGTGATTATATTGGATTTCCTTGCACTGTTGAGAAAAGTGTGGAAACATGGGCCACGATAAACACAGAATTATAATACAGTATAATATATATACAGAGTTCTGATGAAGTCTGACTGTCTGAAGTGGTGATGCTTCAGTCTCTGTCTCTTCACTGAGGGTTTGTATGCTGGACAGTGGGCCAGATGGGAGCCATTACTAAGGAGGGTTTACAATATCAGTCATAAGCTCATTATGTTTGTTATACAAGTCCTTGTGAAATAGGAGATGAGATTATCTGAGATGGATCTGTTGCCTCGTCCTGCTCGGACAATACCGTTCTGATAATGCAAGCACATCCTGGACACGTAAACAAGTCCAGAGCCATATCTGCCCTTTGTTGCTGATTATTCAACATAGTTCCACGGGTTTGGCTTGAAAATGTATTTTTGCATGATGTAAGACATACAGATTATATCAGCCAGTGAAGAAACAATCAGCTGACACCAGCTGCTCTTTCTGACGTTAGTCATTATTTGGCCCTCAACATGCAACAGCCAAGCATTGCCACAGGCATCGTACGAAGTGTCCCCCTGCCCCAGATATGTTACACAAAGTTATCGTCCCACATTGCATTTGGGTAACTCAGAGTAGTCTGTGCATGTGTGCCTGTATGCCTCAGCCTTGTGAGAAAGGATGTGCTCATTTAGAACCTAATTTTGCATGCTTCATTTCCAGTGTCTCCATGCCAACCCCACTAGGTCAACCAATGAAAGCGCTGGGAGAGTGGAGGGGGGAGTGGTTTGGATTAATGTACAAGCGCCCCAATGTGTATTCATCAGGAAATAGGATATTTTGTTGATATTACGCATCATACAATGCTTGGATGTATACATTCCTACATATATACCTACAATTCACTCACATATGAAGTCATATTATCACAATTGTACCTGTACATTTTAAATACATACTATTTTGAAGTGATTATTATGTTGTTATGAAATGTAAAAAAAACATGGCTTTTGTCTCTAAATCCAGTTTGTGCAGTAAAGAAAAAAAAGGAGTTAATCTGGTCTGATAGGTGTTGTCTTTGTCTGGGCACATTCTGCAGGCAACTCCACATCTCCACCCAATCACACATGCACACAGTTGTTCCCAGATTCTTGATGTGTCATCTATCAATATGTGTTTAAGTAGAGAGAAATTGCGTAATTAGCGAGCACCAGATGGATACTCCGGGCCAGAAATTAGGTCAACCTTTCACATGAGCGAAGCAAGCGGCTGTTGAGCAGCAAGTAAAAGCAATTAGACACCTGGGACTGTGGCACAAAACCCAAGTAACGTACTGGCAACACGGAATTATCTACATAACAGCAAAACAGGATAATGTTCCATACATGTTGACTGTTTACCCCATTTCATATTTTCAAAAAACTTTAAGATAGAAATATACTGTAGCAACAATATGAATCTAAAGAAATGAGTAAATGTACAGTATATTATTTATTCTTACATTTGTATAAAAACATGCAGGATTAACAGTAACGTTTCAAATACCACAATTCATATAAAAATACCAAATGTATATTAAAAACTCAAAAGTGTCTGTCTGATAGTTTCCTTCAGAGACACATGGTCAATACCTGAAGTGAACCAATATTGTGTACTGTCACAAAGACTAACGGGATCATGATGCTCCGATGACAACTAGTAAGAAATATTCTGTGAGGAAGCGTTATCAAAAACAGATTACATCAAAGTTTGGATTATTAAACTAGCTTAATAGGGAACCCGCTGTAAAACTGTGATGCCAGAGAGTGAAGGCGAGACAACCAACATGGAGACACGGACCGGAAGCTTTTATAAAATCAGTGTGGTCGGCATATCGCCCCTGCAATTCAGACAGGGTGAACCCAAATTAGGGGTCATGTTTCTTTCAGATGTCTCGTGTACTGTCTCTGATAATGCCTCGCAACACATCAAACAACTAACGGAGTATTTTGATTTTGAATATACTGTAAATCACACTTGGGTTAAAAGGTACTGTTTTTAATACAGCTAAAAACAGTAGCTTTTCATAAAAAAATGTTTTCAGCAATGTTTTGCACACTAGCATACAAAACTACTCTCTGTAAAATGGGTCCAATTTGGTCTGAAAACAGTAATGAAGACCCATACAGACCACTGTAACACTGATTTTTTTTTTGATTGGACGACCCACAGAACAGAGACATTTCACAGGTATATTTTCTTGGGTCGGTTACAATGAACAGACTAGATTGGTCACAAAAATTGTTGGGTCGTCTGTGCCATTGAGTTTGCAGTCTCGGTTTCTGTACTGTTTCTGGTAGCACCAAGCATGATGAAAGATCTTACTTAACCAGGACTGGAGGGTCCTGGTTAGGTAAGACCACCAGAGACTGTTTAAAAAGATTAATTGACCCCTGTTCATCTTCTTGACAGTCCAATAGTTGTGAGCTCACGGTAAGTGAAGGAGCTATCTCCAAACTTTCCTGAATATTTTAATCCTATTTAATATTAGCCAAAATAACCGGTCAAATAGGTACCTTTGTTCATTTTTTGACTCCATAACACTGACTATTACATTACTCTTTGGCTTCCCACACATGTCTCCATTGTATGTTCGGCACATACAGTACTACTGCCACGTATTCATATATTTGTTAAACGCGAGAAACAGATTACAAATGAAATCAATATAAATGAATGTTCCATTATTTGTTAGCCCGAAAAAGTCGTTTTAGTTGCAGTATCGGGGTCCTGCACAGGCCTTATAGTGACTCTGAAGCAGATAACAACAAGCTTCACTGCGCTAAGTACATCGTGACCATATATCAGGGTCGTTCAACACAATCACTGTGACTCCTTTAAAAGCTTCCACATTGAGTCAGGAGCTGTTCTGCGCCCTGGGGCACCCTGATATTACCAACCCCATGAGACGCTACTTACATAAAGACAAATTATACAGTGCCATATTCCACTAATAATATATTTCATTTAAAACAGTTACTTTAAGTGACCTGTAATGTTCTGCCAACTTATTTAGCTGAATGGCAGACATGCAAGGTACACACTGATTGTCAACGCCTTCAACCAGGAAGTGCCCTTTTGTGGAGACTTAAGGTGCCTTTCTTTTTTTACAAAGATGTGTATATTTGGTACATTCTGAGAGAGATACACACCCTTCCAGTCTTCAGTGTTTCAGGGTTATCTTGCACAGTCAGTTCCTGAGCCTCAGTGAGACATTTAAGTACCAGCCATGTGCAGTGCCTTAACTCTTCCAACAGGTGGCAGTATTGTCCTGTCAATCCGAGTGAGTACCATATAAGTGTCTAGAATGTTTGGCAACAGAGAGATGGAACGAAACAAGGCAACACTGAGACTGTCCAGCTGGAAGGGAAACAGATGGGGAGCTTTGGTGGACCAATCAACAGCCAGTTACATTTTGGGATGATGAAAAGAACGCGGCAGCTTGAGTTTCTTTAATCAATCCGGTCTTTACCCAGAGAAGAACAGCGTTAGTACCACAGTATAATTCCAATAACAGTCTCAATTCTATGATTATACATACAGATTTAACATTTTAAGTTAAACTAATAGAAAAAATATACTGTAGTGAGATTTGGTATGCAACCTCACATCCTAAATTGGAGTGGCTTATCCTGCAGGGGCAGTAATATCCCAGAGTCCACAGTACACCACAGATAGAAATTCTCTGCCATTAATAGTCCCAAAATAGCATGTGGGTAAAACCTGTGCCAAGATTCTCCTCCAGACTAAAAGCTACTAAAAATCCATATCAACATCCTCTGAGAATGTCTAGAGGAAGTCCTCCCTGCGTGGCTGTATTAGATTGCCATCACATAAGCTGAATCCTTGATCAGAAGAGCCAGGCTCCGAAAACAGAAATTAAAGTGGTTACCATGGTAAAAGTAGGAGGGTATTGTGTTCAGCTCACAGATTCCCAAAGCTGACCAGTCACCATGTTGTTGTCTTTTGTGGCACCTAAGGGACTGTAGGAGTGGATATATCCTGTTGTTTTGTCAGCATATAGTCTGCAGTCAAGATCTGGGCTGGTTGCGGTCAGAAGCCCCGACCGTGTGGGGGTGTGTTGTTTAGACCATGAAATGCATGTATCCCTCTGCCCCGGTGACAATGACATCCATCCAGATCCTCATGGCTTCAGATGAAGGAGCCACCATGTAATACACCCTGTCATGGGTCTTCACACTGAACGTCAGAGACTGGTTTGGGCTCTGTGAAGGACGGAGGGAGAAGCAATGTTTAAGAACAGTTGAAGAAAACACAGCAACAATGTGCTTTTGCATCAAAGGAGAATTCTTGGATGAGAGTTCATGTGTATGTCCGTCGTACTTCACCTTGTGTGCGTTCTTTAAATGGTCGTAGTAAACCTCTTCTATGGCTTGGAAGTATATGACCCCCTTCATCTTGGCCTCATGTTTGTCTGGAACAGAGGACACACCAAAGTGGAGACGAAAGGGATGACCAAAATTGCGGTGGGCAAAAGGGAAACATCCGTGAGATTTCCATGGTAATGCAACATAGCCTGTCGATTATGTAACGTCTGCTGTTCTTCCTGTGCTTTCTTAATCTACCATAAACATCTGCAACACATCAAGAGAAACAAAAAGAGAATGACAGAGAGGGAGAATATAGAAGTTTACCAGCGAAGTAGGACAGTGTCCTGCGGTTTCGGTCGAAGACAAACCAGCGTTTTTTCCAGGTCTTGATTTTGCCCCCCATCTTGACCAGGAACCCTCTGCAGGTTTTATCTGTGATGGCCAGGTGGTAGCAGTTGTCTGGGTTGTGTCCAGCAGCCTCTATGTGGCCATGGAGGTCAAAGTCGTCCTTCCTCTGTGGGAGGTAGCGTGTCAGTGGACGGGCCTGGGGACAAGGGTCAGAGGTCACAGGGGTTTGTTCTGTGTTTAGGGCCCGTAAGTAAAATAACATATTTTAATGATGTAATAATGATCTGTTCGAAGTCTGTCGAAGTGACCATCGTCTAAACTGATTGGTATGAAGTATCTCACCTGTGCTCTTTGTTTCTCTCGAAGCTTCACCTCTCTCTCGATCATTTTCTGCCTCCTACTGGTCTCCTCCTGCAGCCTCTTCTCCAAGTCCTCCCTCCTCCTCCGCTCCTCCTCCAGGGCCTGCCTGCGCACCTCCATCTCACGCTCCTACGCACGCAGCACGGCCATAGTTACAGCACGGTCACACACACACACACACACTCCCAAAGGGCCAAGAGGATGGAAGAGACGGTTCTGCTTCCGAAAGCCTTATTACCCTGTGCTCAAGGAGTCGCTGTTTATCCGCCTGGGCCTCTCGCAGCAAGCGCTCCATCTCCTCAATCTGCGCTACATTGGATGTGCTGGCGCTGTGGAAAAGGCACGGACAATAAAAACCCAGCAAGGGAGAACTCTCACCAACACTGTCCACCCTGGAACCTCTTAATCACCCATTAAGAAGGAGGGGATTTCCAGACCAAAGCCATTCCTATGAGGTTACAATAAACATCTGCATCGGTTATGACATCACACTCTACACAACACATGGCGTAGAAGCTAACTCATCTCGTGTGTTTTCTATACTGCGTGGAACAACTGACCGAGATCGCACAAACACACACGTAGCCGACGCTAATGCTCCTCAGGGTTATGTGTGTACTGAATGAGTAATGTAGGAAACACCTCTCGTCTGCTAATAAAACTGGTGTCAGACAGCTGGAAAACATTTGGCCAAAATGTGTCGCATCGCATCCTCACTAACTAATGTATACAGACTTCAGATAGTTCAGGACTGGTGACCCATGCATTGATACGCTCATTTATATCACACTGTAACCAGACATCCGGAAGATTTACAATCCATCTATTGGTTTTGCTTAGATGAGCATGACATTTAATGGAAAATCCAAAACCATATGCAAGCTGTCCAGCTGATTTCCTCCAATTCTATTTTACAGAAACAATTGTTAAATATGGTTGGCAAAGCACTCTAATTTTATAAAAAGGATTTACAAAAAATATTAACTTTTTGTATACATTTAAACAAAGAGCCTCCTCTCTTCAAACGATAACTTGAGTATGCAAATGAACCAACACACACACACACACACACACACACACACACACACACACACACACACACAAGCTCTTTACTCACATTAGATTGAGCATCCTGACCCTATCTCAGAGACAGTACCCGTGCCAGATGGTTTGATATCCACAAGGCTCTAAGAGATGGCCGGGGCCCTTCACTGAGCACAGCTGTGCGACCGGACACTCCTACTACCAGCCCTCAACCACACCCCTTCTCCCTCTTCACCCCTCCCTCTGGACCTGTCTTCAGAATCAGACAAACTTAACCATGCTAGCTTCACCCTTGAATGTACTAGGCACCCGCATGACAAATGTGCCTGGGAAGAAATGCTGCATCACAGGCTGATGTTCAAGGAACTCCACCCAGGTTAAAGCAACTCCACCCATTTTACAGCTTCTGCATTTATTTGAATATGAAGTGTGAGCATGCTTGAGAAAAACAAACAACAACCCTAACTTTAACTAACTGGACTAATTTGTATTTTTTTTTTTACATTTTAGGCTTTTAGCAGACACTGACATGCTAGTGTGTTAAACACTAAGATCTATGTTCCTGGACAAAAATAAACATTTCACATTCGCCAGCTTGTGATTTGCTTTAGCAACAATTTGGTTAAAGGTCAGATGCCATAACCATGATAATAACTGCTGCCTCCCTGCTGACGTCTGATAACTTAGGTTATACAGAAGGTTATACATTAGTGTAATATTTGATATTTCAATTTGATTGGCTGATTGCTTTTGATTGCTTTGACTGGACTGGACGAGATTGCTTTAACCAGGATGGACAGCTTCTTGTACATCAGCCTGTGAGGCAGCACTTCTTCCCAGGCACTGGTGACTACTAAAAAACATTAGTATATATATATGGGAGCAGTAAAACATTGAGTCGACAACCTCCCTTTTACTTCATAAAATGTTTTATGTGTGTAATTTAATGTGTGTAAAACTTTTGTCACTCCCAGTTTGCACTCTCACACTCGCGTAGTCTAACTGTGCCCCACCCAGTTCCCTTTGTCGAAATGAATTGGGCTCCATTGTGTCATAGCCCCCTAAAGCAACCAGTGAGGACACAGTGTCACCCTGCCTTGCTACGGTACTCAGCTGTAATCATGGATCCCTCACTGACTCACAGAGCTATGAAGGAACCAACGTAATGGAATCAGCTTTGTCAACAGCTCTTCTCTGAACTACACAACTCTTTTGAAGTGTCACACTGAGCTCCTACTTGAACATTGGTCCCATGGGAACAGTTCATGATCTTTCACCTGGAGATGTTGTCTGGTGAGCAGGCTGAGATGCTGGTCTCCATGCTGTCCGAGCTGTCCACACTGAGCGCGTCGAAGGCATGTCCATTATCTGTGTAGTGGAAGGGCTCCAGGAAGACGTTGGACTCTGAGAAGGTCCTGTTGCACAGGTCAATCAGTCGCTGTTTGTCCTCACTCATGTACAGCTGGCTGTGGCCTGCTGAGAAACAGATGGACAGACATACATACTGTCTGCATGGCCTTTAATCAGATTACATGAAAGATGTCAAAAAGGTATGTCACAGCTATAATTCAGTCAGTGTTTCCCCAAAACCTCCCACAGGGAAACACCAGAACATGTGGACACTTTTTTTTTTGAAAAGCAAGTGAGGTTAATGACAGTGGTGTATTTATACACCCACCAGCCATAACATTATGACCACCTGCCTAATATTGTGTGGGTCCCTCTTTTGTCGCCAAGAGCAGCCCTGACCCGTTGAGGCATGGACTCCACTAGACCTCTGTGCTGTGGTATCTGGCACCAAGAGGTTAGCAGCAGCAGATCCTTTACATCCTGTAAGTTGCAAGTTCGGGCCTCCATGGAACGGACTTGTTTGTCCAGCACATCCCATAGATGCTCAATTGGATTGAGATCTGGGGAATTTGGAGGCCAAGTCAACACCTTGAACTTGTTGTGTTCCTCCAGCCATTCCTGAACCATTTGTGCTTTGTGGCAGGATGCATTTTGCTGCTGAAAGTGGCCAAAGGGTGCATGTGGTCTGCAACAATGCTCAGGTAGGTGGTACGTGTCAAAGTAGCATCCACATGAATGGCAGAAACCAAGGTTTCCCAGCAGAACATTGCCCAAAGCATCTCACTGCCTCCGCTGGCTGGGCTCCTTCCCATAGTGCCTCCTGGTGCCATGTGTCCTCCAGGTAAGTGACACACGCACCCGAACATCCACGTGATGTAAATGGAAACGTGATTCATCAGACAAGGCCACCTTCTTCCATTGCTCTGTGGTCCAGTTCTGATGCTCACGTGCCCATTGTAGGTGATTTCGGCAGTGGAAGGGGGTCAGCATGAGCACCCTGACTGGTTTGCAGCTATGCAACCAAGCGCTATATATGCAACAAACTGTAATGCACTGTGTGTTCTGACATCTTTCTATCAGTACCAGCATGAACTTTTTCAGCCATTTGACCTACACTTACTCGTCTGTTGGATCGGACCACAAATGCCAGCCTTCACTCATTACGTGCATCAATGAGCCTTGGTTGCCCACAACCCTGTTGCGCGTTAATTGGTTTTCCTTACTTGGGCCACTCTTGATAGGTACTGACCACTGCAGACTGAGAACACCCCACAAGGTCTGCAGTTTTGGAGATGCTCTGACCCAATCATCTAGCCATCACAATTTGGGCCTGGTCAAAGTCGCCCAGATCCTTGCGCTTGCCCATTTTTCCTGCTTCTAACACATCAACTTTGAGGACAGAATGTTCACTCAGAATGATACATCCAACCCACTGACAGGTGCCATGATAACAAGATTATCAGTGTTATTCACTTCACCTGTCGGTGGTCATAATGACTGATCGGTGTATAAGCTTAAATATGCAAGTAAGGAAACAATCAGAGTATATTCTACATTGTGTGATTCTATTTATGTTAAAAATGACACATTTTATTTTGTAAAGGGGTTTCTTGCATCAAACAACACCATACAACACAATTGGCAGTCACCCATTTGGCCCGTCTCACAATTGATTTTATTTACATATCCTTTTGACAAAAATGGTCTTCTGTGCCCGGTGGGATTGTGTTACGGATCATTAATGAATGTCCTCATTTAAAAGACGTTAGAAATGTCTCATGGAAAACATAACGCCATCAATGCTACTGCTGACAATATCATATATATCAAAAGCATTGTATTTCTATATGAATGTTGTGGGATCTGCTCCATTGGTTTTGTTTTCATGGCACTCCGACGGACCTACAGGCTACTCTCTGATACTGGAAGTTATAGCGTGTGCAGCATTAGCTCTTCCTGTAAACACATGCCGGAAATAACGCCGAACTTTCAAGATAGTCTCAATGACCAGAACTGTTCTGACTGTCCCGAAAGAAACAAGGAGAACACAGACTGCAGTTAAAGGACATTGCTGGTACGCAAATAGTACATCCCTCCCCGCTGGAACTGGCACGGCCTTTCAATCCCTCTGAACTCTTTCCATCTCTGTTGCTCCTTCCGCTGGAGATAGTATCACCACCAAGGACAAGGACACACAACATGCCATTACTGTTCAGAGAGATTCCAATGAACCGGTGGTGGTGGGGGGGGGGGGG
>JACXGJ010010081.1:0-22712 GCA_016801105.1 Esox niger | reverse complement strand
TATTTATGTTCAATGTTTGCACACGGATGTGTGTTTCATTTTGGTTGTTAGCCGTAGGCTATACTTGTCACCCAGTCTTAGTGTCTGTTCTGAGTTCGTTCTTTTGTTTCTTTTGTTCCTGTCCATTAAAGTATGGATTATTTCTCAAACAGCCGTTCTGCCTCTGCTTTTCTGTCCACATACCCCGGACACTATGACATGCTCTAGTATCATATTGACTTTTTATATTGTTTTTTTTGCCAACATCTTACTATTGCTTACTTACATCCACTCCTCTCACCATTGGGGAATTACTCCTGCAGATGCCCTGTTAATTCTTTTTGTTATTTTGCTTTTCTTAGTTTTTGCACTGACTTCTCTACACCAGTTCTCTTTTTACACTATTCCCTGTTAGTTTTCTTAACTACTTCTCTATGGTGTGTACTATATTTAATTCATGTTGTTTTTGGTTTGTTTCATTCGTAGATTTTAAGTCTGTTTCATACAGTTTCTACTGTGTTCTACTTTCTGTTGTTTTTATTCTCTTTCATAGTTTCATTCACATATTTTTATGTTTCCATTATTCCATTGTTTAGTATATATCTGCTTCCTTATATGCCCATTGTCCTTTGTGTGAGATTCTGTCCATATTTGATCCATGAACAAAATTAATGCAACCAAAAGTCAGGGGAGAGCCGTCTTTAGTCAGCATGAGGCAACGATGTTAACCTTCCATTGTTCTTTCCTTTTTCTCTCCAATGAATCCAAAGTGAACAGTCTTTTATGCCAGGACACATGGGAGGCGGTCAATGGTCATAACCAGGCGTTACACAGTCAAATTCCCTCCAATAAGAAAGGTTTATCCTACAAAAGACCCTTGTATGGTATGTTTTACTCTATGGTAAATGGGCCGATCCATCAAGCCTATGACAGTCACATGGGCAACTCCTAGCAGGAGGTATAGACAGGATGTGTGGGGCCCATCAGTAACAGGCAACATGTCCTATCTATGGTCTGTTGTTCAGTGTTAGTCAGCACATCTGTGTTGTCTTAAGTTTCTTATGCCCATTTCCTCTAATTTCCCTCATACATCTCCCCATACAGTGTGATATGATAGAATAAGTTGAACAAAGTCATCTACGTTGTCAACAATACAATGCTGCACAAAACCATCTTGCCCTCAATGTATATCTGACAGTCTCATTCTGTTACCTTTTGGTCAAAATATAATTTCCTCGCATACATACACTTACAACAATAACCCACACACGTAGCATTTCCTTTCCACTGCCTCTTCCACTCTCAATGCTTGTCTGTCTGTCTCAGGCAGTAGTCTGTTGACTCAGAGGTCTATATGACCACACACACGGACACAACTGTCCTTTATCTAAATTTCTTCTTATATTTACCATATTGAAACTATGGCAGTACTTTGTATATACTCAATATACTTCTATGCTTTCTTTTTCTTTCACACATACTGTACACTGGCACACACACACACACACACACACACACATCTTAGACAATGGACTGTTGAGTCAGAGGTCTATTTGACTATACAAAGATATGCAGTGTGAGTGTACACTACCAGACCATTTTTCTATACTCACCATATAGGAGGACCCTGGCCAATAGTTACTATGCCACTATATTTATAAATATTTGAATTATTATTTTTGTGCATTTCAGTTTTTATTGTCTGTAATGCACTTAGTGAATATGTACTTGAAAAGCACTATATAAATTATAATTATTATTATTAAAGTGAAATATAGCCTGCCCTGACATAGCTTATACAGAATATCCTGGCATAATATCGGACTATTAAAAAATGTATGAGCCATATAATGAGTAACACCACAACCAGGTAAACGTGTATGTTGGCGGGCATACATGTGGGTGTCTGAGCAGGAGGTATGTCAGATGCAATTGTAACAGTGATTGAGCGGCCCACCAGGGGATTAATTGTAAGAAAGATGCCATGTGAAGATTCAAGTGAGGTGGAACTGGACAGGACTATGCAGCCTTCAACCAGACAGGAGCTGAATAAAGACTTTCAGGATGTACACACTGATGTTTACTACTGTTTGCTATTTTTACTGGGCATAGACACACACAAGATTTGATTACAAATGCTGCCATTCTGAATAGCTTTCATTCCAGCCATGCCTCTGCTGTCTTTTTCATTGCTCTATTAACTCAAAGGCAATGTATTTGGTGGCACAGACATTTTCCAAGACTTCCAGTATAAGATTGTACAATCTGAAAGGAATCGAAAGTGTCTTTAACCTGAATTTCCCATTTGTCGTTTTCAAAAGAAAGAGGTGTAAATGAAATGCTGTAAATATGCTTTGTGAGATAGTTATGCTCTCTTTGGGATTCGTTTAATGAATCAAGCTCTGTCAGTTTATGTTCGGCATGAGACCCCAGAGAGTATTTGGCTAATCCTGGACTGTTTCAGTTTCCTTTCCTGTTTAGGGGCATATTATGGGGAAGCTGTGATAACAGCATCTTACAAAGAATGACGTCATCAAAATCATGAACTAATTGCTTCCAACAGTAGCTGCTTACAAACTCTGTAAGAGACTCTGGAAATCCCTTTATATGACAGAGCCAAGGTAGCTGAAATATCTTGGTATATGTAATCAACAGATATCCCTCGCTCAAAACACCACTTTCCAAGCTAGCAGGTGCTACTTTTTCTAGAGAAATATCAGTTTTACAGTTGCTGCATCTGGTTTGGACAATTATACCTTTTTACAACATGATGTTAGATGGTGCCTCCTAAAACAAGTCCATGGGCCAAGAGTAACGGTAAACTATGGTTTTGTTTTCTTTAACAGCTATAACAAACTTAAATTACTTTAGCTACCACTAGCAAGCAATCTATTAAACTAATTGTGGCATGTGAGCAGGTTGTTTTAAAATGTTCACATCATCTTTAAGTAACATTGACCCAAATACATAATTGATTTTAGGTTTTTGAGAGTTATTGTAAGACCAAAAATATACTGATATTTGCAATGGTTGTGGAAAGGGTTGGGGCAAATCTACTGAAACATAGATTACCTTGTCTCTTGGTACATATGTTATTTTCAAAGTAATGAAATAACTAACATTAAGTAGAAAAGTAAAATGATCATTTAAGAAAACAATAATGGATTTGGAAATGTATACGGTTTCTGGCGATGTATTTAGCACTGCTAAAATGCATCTGAAAAATAATATTGCCCCATTCTGTTTATAGATTTGCATTCACACCTGAGCTAATGAGTAAATGACAAGTTTATGTTTTCATCCATAGCCAAAAAATTTCCTCAGATGCATTTGGGCTGTTCATGTATAGGCTGGGGGTATTTCAGACATGAAAAGGATTAAGCATGCAGTTTTACTGAGCCAAATAGAGAGAGCTCATTTTGCTTGCAATTCTCAAATATAAAGCCCTGATAGATACCACTATGTCAGATTTTGCAACACTTTCCAGCGGGCTATATTTTACCATGTCTAATCATCAAGGAGGTATTGAGTTGGAGTGAGAAATGGCATTTAGCCTAGTGTAATTATTCAGCAAATGTATGTTATACAGGCAACCTAGTGTACCCTATAAATAGTTAATTTGATAAGGCGTTAGTCAAGTTGTTGTTCACACAGGTCCCTCTATACCATCCCTCAATCCTTTCTTAGCGGTACATAGTAGCACATTCCAATGGAAATTGTTGAAAAATGAGACCCCATACACTCTTGTTTTACTCTCCATACCTCATAATGTAAAGGGGCCATTTGTAGGGGTGCTAATACTTTTAGGGAATGGGCTCTGCCATGATGGTTATGATGTAATATACAGAAGGAGGCTATATATTAGTGTCTTAAATAAACAGCATTTTACCATATGGGTTACTTACAGTGCCTTTGGAAAGGGTTTCTAAACTGTTTTCTACTTCAATATGATTGGCAAAATCGTATTCAATGTGAATTTATTAAAAAAGCTGCAGTTAAATTACTCTAAAAATGGTGTGAACATAGAGGGGACCTACTTTAACTCAGATCAAGTGGAATGGTTAAGTAATTATGGGAATTGAGCCTGTAATGTGGCAGCAGCAGCAGCCTCTCCATAAAGATGCAATATACCTTTCAATTTCTCCATAATGCTACAATAAAACTACTCTTTATGTGGTGGACACAGAGGGAACCTAACGTTACTCAAATCAAGGGGAATAATTAACTAATTATGGGAATTGCGGCTATAAAATGGCTTAAGTGTGACAGCACCAATTTCTTTATAGAGATGCACTATAGTTTTAAATGTGAATTCCTCCTAAATGCTAGAGAAACAATGATCTTTATATGGTCTACACATAGAGTGGGACATTCATTAACACAAATCAAGTGAAATCTTTAACTAATTATCGGAATTGAGGCTGTATCAGTAAAGCAAGTTCTTAATACATTGTATCTTCAGAAATGTTTATTCCATTAATGCATCTTGGAAAACAAAAAAAGTACTGATAAAAGAGACGAAGACTACATTTCAGTGCGCATTCACGAACACTATGGTATAGTGCAGCTAGTTTGACCAATTATTTTCATGACTCGGCTAGAATAATAATATTTCGGCAGCAAGCCGCCTGTTTGTGGCATTGTCATGCATCAACCAAAGGGAACACCCACCAACCGCAACCACCCTGAAATGAGAGCAGAGTATTGCAAGCAGAATTTAACCGAAGTTGCATGATTGGCGCCACAGGGAGACAACAATAAGCCTGTGACTGCCCCAAATGGCATTGGAGGGAGGGCATCCCAGTGGCAATGAGGGCCCATCTGGCAAGACAGCAAGGGTGGACAGTATCAAGTTGTTCCGGTAACTTTCACAACCCTTTGCCAGACTGAACCATGATGAAGAAATGAGTCTTTAGTAGACACTTGAAAGTTTGCACCGACTCTGCATTTCTAACCTTATTTGGCAGCTTATTCCACAGTAGTTGAGCTCAATAAGAGAAAGCCCTGCCTGTTTGTTTAGAAATTCTAGGTACACTAGGCCTGCATCTTGCAAAATAGGATTGCGTGTAGATATATATCGCTGGATCAGTCAAGTAAGTAGGAGCAAATCCATGTAGTGTTTTATAGGTTAACAACAAAACTTTAAGAGGCTATTACTAGAGCAATATAAATAAAATACATAGTTAGGATGTTCAGCACTAATTGAAGTTTATTTATTGATTTATCAGAATAACCAGAAAAAAGAGTATTGCAATAATTTAATTAATTTAAGTTACAAAAGCATGGTTTATTTTTTCTGCAACAGTTTTTGATAAAGTTTTGATAAAGATGAAAATAAACACCTCTTAAGATATATTTTATATCTTCATCAAAGGAAAGGTCAATGTCAAGGTTAACGCCAAGGTTTCTTACCGTTTTTTGGGATACGACCACACAGCTGTTGAGGTTCATAGATCTGCCAACAAAACTTATTGTTTCTTGGGTACTAAAATAAGCATTTCTGTTTATCTTGAGTTTAAAAGCAAGAACTTCTCTGTCAACCACTCCATAATATCTGAAACACATATATTTCCAATGTAGCTAATTTTCAGGCTTGTCCATGTTTTATCAAAATATGCAACTGTGTGTCATCAGCATAACAGTGAAAATTGATATTGTGATTCCGTATTACGTCACCTAGAGGCAGCATATACAGTGAGAACAATAATGGGCCCAAAACCGATCCCCGAGGAACACCAAAACATACCTTTGATTTATCAGAGGATATGACATCCACACATACAAACTGATATCTTTTTGAAAAATAAGATTTAAACCAGGCTAGCACATATCCCAATATGGGTTTCCAGTATCTCTAAGAGAAGGGAGTGATCAATAGTGCCAAAGGAAGCACTAAGGTGAAGGATTGTCTGAGGCCATTAGAAGGTCATTAGTTACATTCACGACTGCAGTCTTAGCGCTATGATGAGTCTGAAAAAGGACTAGAGCATTTCATTAATATTACATTTTTACATGAAGGTATTCATTTGTTTGGAAACACATTTTTCTAAGTTTTTTGAGAGGAACAGGAGATATGATTTTGACCTATAATTGTTTAATAAGTCTGGATCTAGATTAGATTTTTTCAGAAAAGGTATAATTTCCCCAATTTTTTGTGAGTTTGGTTCACGTCCGGAAGATAGGATGCAATTAATTGTGTTCAACTTTGGCTGACCGAGCACTGGAAATGGCTCCTTTAGTAGTTTTGTTGGAAACAGGTCTAGTTGAAAATTGCTGGGTTAAGAACTTATTATTTATTTATCAAGTGACACAGAAGCAAATAATTCAAGTGTCTTCATTGACACCAGGTCAGGACATTTTCAGAACAACTGAGATTTTAGGGGAATATACCTAATTAATGAGGAGTCAGCCATTTGTTTTCTAATGTTGAGGATCTTATCATCAAAGATGTTCATGTATTCATTATTGCTGAAGTGAAGATCCACTTCATATTGCTTTTTTGTTTACTTTGCAACTGCATCAAAGAAACATTTTGGATTGTTTTGGTTTACCACAATCAGGTTGGAGAAATAAGATGATCGAGCACATTTGAGTGCTTTTCGGTATTGTGGTGTACAGACTATCAAGGCTAGTCTCAATACTTCCAGCTTGGTGGAGCGCCACTTTCGCTACAACTTTCTGGAGGACGTGACATTAGTAGTCCGAGAATTCATACTACAGCTTTTAAATGTCATTGTTTGCTGGCAAGTGGGTTTTTTGTTTAAAAGGTAATAAGACATTGATCCGATATTCCAGTAAAATGGTGAAAAATTATTATATCTACAATATCTATTTCTCATGACAGGGCTAAATATAAGGTATGATTCTTTGACCTGAGACGTTGAACAAAACCCATAGAGTCAATTATGGCTTCAAAGGCTTTTTGAAGGAGGTCAATGGACTTTTCCATATGAATATTATAATCGCCAAAAATTTGAATACTGTCTGCCATGACTGCAAGGTTAGACAAGAATTCTGGAAAATCACGGAAGAACATTGTGTATGGCCCGGGGGGCTGTAAATAGTAGCTATGACAAATGATTTATCAGCCGGTTTGCCTTCATAAGGAAAACTTATGAAGGTCTCATTTAGAGCAGTAAATTCATCAGGCTTTATCCATGCTTTACACATGCTAATGACATTTAATTTATGATCAGTGATTAATTAATTTACTGCAATTGCCTTTGGAGCAAGGGATCTAGCCTTTTTATTAATGACCGAGGTGGAAGAAGGCTTTAACGTAATAAGATTGCTATTGTTAGCACTACCTTGGTTAACTTTTCTCAGCCTAGAACGAGTCACAGTCACAATAGGCAAAACTATAGTAACTACTCAAGCTATGCTATCGACAAACTCCACTATGCTAGCAGGCAAGCTTATGGTAGAGTCCCAAAAAGAGAGACAGTTATCTAAAAAGTCTGCCTCCTGCGATGGACAGAACTCCCTTTCCAGCCAGGGATTGAGTTGTGCAAGTCTGCTGTGGAGCTCGGCATTACCCCTAACTGAGATGAGGCCAGAGACAATTATTCAATGCTGACATCTTTCTAGCTAATTTACACGCTGATGCTATGTTCTGCTTTGTAAGCTCTCACTGTTTCATCCTAACGGCATTAGTGCCAGTGTGAATAACAATATCTCTGTACTCTATACTTGTCAGTTATAGACTTCACTAGCACAAACCTTAGAATTGCACCTACAGTGGGGAGAACAAGTATTTGAAGCGCTGCTGATTTTGCAGGTTTTCCTACTCACAAAGCATGTAGCAGTCTGCAATTTTTTACACAGGTACACTTCAACTGTGGGAGAAAAATACAGAAAATCACATTGTATGATTTGTAAATAATTAAATAGCATTTTATTGCATGACAAGTATTTGATCACCTACCAACCAGTAAGAATTCTGGCTTTCACAGAACTGTTAGTTTTTCTTTAAGCAGCCCTCCTGTTCTCCACGCATTACCTGTACTAACTGCAACTGTTTGAACTTGTTACCTGTATAAAAGACACCTGTCCACACACAATCAAACAGACTGCAACCTCTCCACAATGGACTAGACCAGAAAGCTGTGTAAGGACATCAGGGATAAAATTGTAGACCTGCACAAAGCTGGGATGGGCTACAGGACAATAGGCAAGCAGCTTGGTGAGAAGGCAACAACTGTTGGCGCAATTATTAGAAAATGGAAAAAGTTCACGATGACGGTCAATCTCCCTCGGTCTGGGGCTCCATGCAAGATCTCACCTCATGGGGCATCAATGATCATGAGGAAGGTGAGGGATCAGCCCAGAACTACACAGCAGGACCTAGTCAATGACCTGAAGAGAGCTGGGACCACAGTCTCAAAGAAAACCATTAGTAACACACTACAATGTAATGGATTAAAATCCTGCAGCGCACGCAAGGTCCCCCTGCTCAAGCCAGCGCATGTCCAGGCCCGTTTGAAGTTTGCCAATGACCATCTGGATGATCCAGAGGAGGAATGGGAGAAGGTCATGTGGTCTGATGAGACAAAAATTGCTTTTTGGTCTAAACTCCACTCGCTGTGTTTGGAGGAAGAAGAAGGATGAGTACAACCCCAAGAACACCATCCCAACCGTAAAGCATGGAGCTGGAAACATCATTCTTTGGGGATGCTTATCTGCAATGGGGACAGAACGACTGCACCGTATTGAGGGGAGGATGGATGGGGCCATGTATCGCGAGATCTTGGCCAACAACCTCCTCCCCTCAGTAAGAGCATTGAAGATGGGTCATGGCTGGGTCTTCCAGCATGACAACGACCCGAAACATACAGACAGGGCAACTAAGGATTGGCTCTGTAAGAAGCATCTCAAAATCCTGGAGTGGCCTAGCCTGTCTTCAGACCTGAACCCAATAGAACATCTTTGGAGGGAGCTGAAAGTCCATATTGCTCAGCGACAGCCCAGAAACCTGAAGGATCTAGAGAAGGTCTGTATGGAGGAGTGGGTCAAAATCCCTGCTGCAGTGTGTGCATACCTGGTCAAGAACTACAGGAAACGTATGATCTCTGTAATAGCAAACAAAGGTTTCTGTACCAATTATTAAGTTCTGCTTTTCTGATGTATCAAATACTTATGTCATGCAATTAAATGCAAATTAATTATAAAAAAAATCATACAATGTGATTTTCTGGATTTTTGTTTTAGATTCCGTCTCGTGTACCTATGAAAAAATTACAGACCTCTACATGCTTTGTAAGTTGGAATACCTGCAAAATCAGCAGTGTATCAATACTTGTTCTCTGCACTGTATGTTGGTGGCTTTGCCCCCCCCCCGGTAAACAGTGTACAACTGACAGCTGATTTTTTTGTCTAATACTGCAGGTAATGGAATCGCCGATGACAAGTTTTCAGTTCAGTTTTTCCGGGCCTCTGGTAGAAAATGTTTGCCGATCATTCCCCTCCAAAGACGGCTCAAGCTAGCTACAGTGGGCATAAAAAGTCAGGTTAAAATGTCAGGTTCTTTTGATGTGAACGAATGAAACAAAGATATATAATGTCAGAACTTGTAACCTATATAATTTTAATTGAAAAACAAACTGAAAACTTTTACGGGAAAATTGAAAAATATAAACAATAACCTGGTTGCATGAGTGTACACATGAATAAGACATACATTGAAAATCCACTGGAAATAGTAGCTATATAACAGTAAACTGTGTAATTTTATGTCACAGTTACAGCTAAGGATCCAAGCGTGGACTGGGGAGGAGAGGGGGAGTGGGAGGTAAAGTAGTCAGGGACAGTCAGATGGATAACTCGAGAACAGGCAGCGACGGCACAGGCAGGTATCGGGCAGAGTAGTTGGGGACAGGCAAATGGTCGGTACACGAGCGGGCAGCGGCAATACAAACCAGGAGAAGGCAGAGTAATCAGCAACAGGCAGGGAGTCGGAATTCAGGCTGAGACCATACGTACAGGCAGGGAACAGGCAGAATAGGCAATCAGTCAGTACACGGAGAATATAAACGTGGGTTAGTAATCTGCTAGAGTTGGCATGCGAACATAGACCATTGATCCGGCAGGGGTGACTAGTGTCAGAGCTCTACAGAAGTAATGATCGTAATGAGGCAAGGGGTGTCAGGTGTGTATGGCGTTGATTGGAAACATGTGTGGGAGCAGGTGAGAGAGATCAGGGAAGTCAGCCCAAGGACCCGCCTCCACGGGGATCACAGAGGCTGGGACATGACATTTTAAGCTTCACATAACATAGCTATGGAAGATTGTAGACAGCAACATTTTGTCTATTCTGAAAAAAAAAAAAAATAATCCTCTTTTGCCACTGGCTGTTTATACAGCTAATCGGCCATTCATTAATGACATTGATACAGTTAATCTGACAAAAATGTCTTAAGTTTATCTCCACCACAGATAGCATCTATGAACTGTATGGCATTTGCCACTGGCCGTTTTAACAGCGTATTAGCTAGTTAGTGGCTTTACCGGTATCTACTAACTTACTGGGATAGTCCAAAGAACAGAGCAATTGCAAGCGAGTCTGAACAAAGCTATTTCATTTCATGTCATAACAACATACTTGTTTTTATATGTAGACTGCAGTAATACAATACCTATCAATAAAGGTGAGGATGACTTTTCCATCAAGTGAAAAGATGACAGAATCGTGGAATCTACCAGAAATTGTTACATTACTGTATAAATGTAAACCGTTTTAGTTCAGGCTTACCACAATGTAGCTACTAAATGTCATCTATCCTGAGCCAAAAAGCATGCCTGGGTGCGTACTTTGAAATATTCACAATACAACTGTAAACAGTTATATTTTGGCTCACAATAAAAATAAATATCACCTCACTGGATTCAAACTCAATTCTCCCACATGAGTTGCACTGTCTTCAACCACTACGCCAAGGCGCTACACCGTTCTAAGAATATACATAAGAACTGAGCAATTGCTAGTGAGACTGAAGATGAACTTTTCCATGCCAGAAACAATATAACCGTATACAGTTGTTAGAAATCAGCAGTTACGTATAGTGGTCAAATAATGTAGAGCCCGTGTAAAATCGAGGGAGAAGTCGTTCAAGTTTATTGGAAAATTGCAGTACAGATGTTGTTCAGTGAACGTTCCATTGTCTTCTCACTATAAAGATAGTTGCCAGCTAATCTATAGGTTTTTAGGGCGTTTCTACCTAACACAGATCATGTTTCTAAAAGTAAACCCCTTGCCAGATGGTCAGTGTAAACACTCCACATTCCTGAGGGAGAGATAATATAAACACTGTTATCACTGTTGTTCCTACTATCTAGGCTCATTCACTTCCACTGAAACATACATTCATATTGTCATAATACTGTGTGAATATAATGTTCAAATCCCACACAGTTTTAGTTAAAGCTTTCTGTAACGTAACTACTGAATGTTGTAGCTAGCTGTTTGTCTATCCTGACTCAAAACACATGAAATCCATGAAAAACTGTTGCAATATAACCATAAACTGTTTTATTTCAGGCTGACTATAATGCAGATACTGAAGGTTACGGAATAATTCATAATGCATACTTAATTTAGACTGTGATGAGATTCAAACGCAGGACTTATAGTTTGCAGGTCTGCTTCTCTAACCACTATGCTATTTAATAAAGGGCTCAGTCGGTCAAACATTTGTCACTCGGTTAGTCACTCAGTCACTCACTCACTTATTAATTCACTCACTCAGTAAGAGACATTCGCTCTTCTTGGCTGGCTCTGCTTATGCGGTCTGGACAAAATAGGCTGAGAAGTTCTTTAGATGCAGAGTCAATGTATTTTCCTCTCTATGGAACAAGTAGAGAATATAAATACCTTTGATGTCATTCTTTTGAAAAGGTTATTCAGACTGTGTATGTCTTCAGGGACCACCATGCAGGAAGCAATACACATAAAGATACATGGAATATTCCTGTACCATGGGATTTACAAAAACCCATGTGTTTTAACACAGTGACATACACAGTACACAGTATTCAGTCAATGGAGCTGAGGACATTTGAGTTAAGGACATTGTTTAAGGATGTTGAGCCCTAAGATCTGAGTTGAGCCATAAGAATGGGCATCTACCTTCCACCCCAACATCAGGGGCGGGGAGAAATGCAGGCATATGAAGGGGTGGAGGGGTTATGTAGACGTCATTATTTGTCCCTCCACTTCATCTGAAAACACTATCATCCACCAATCAACTGTTGTTTTTGCAGGAATGTTTGAGCTTGTATGCTCTCTATATTTATCTTGACCTATGGCATATGACATGGCCACTGAATTAATAAAATGCTTTGTTTTTCACTTTAATCTAAAATCTTAATGGTTGCATCAGAGCATCTGCAGTGATTCGACTACACATTTAGCAAGGCTCGCAAAGTATTGCTGACCTCGTTATAAAATCATTACCTTGACCCATCTAATTTCACTGTGTTGTGAATTTTAGCCTGACTTATTTTCTACATGAAAGTTACCCAAAAGGACCTACTGTAAAGTATTGATTTCCAGCTTAGTATACATTTTGTATGGACTGGTAAATGTTATTCTAACATTGTTGGCTGTATGAGCAGGATGTTCACAGGCAGAATGCACTCTCCTTGATCCTGCTTGATTTCAAAAAGCATACAGCCTGAAATGAAAATTCATAGGATCTGATTTTTTCCAAATTGTTTACACACATCCAATTATATATTCTTTGAGGAAAATGTATTAAAATGTAAACAGTAAATAGTGGATAAATGCCCCCCCACCCTTATTAAACGTAATTGCAAATTTGCTGAGGTACAACCAGCCACCTTCCAGATAATAAATCAAGCTAATAGCTTCCATGTTTGATCAATTATTGTGATTTTGATTAGTTCAGAATAAAAGCAGGTGTCCGTAGAGGACTCCACTGGTTATTTGACAAATGCATTGCCTCTCCCTTGGAGCACAGTTAAGACCATTATTTAGAAGTCTAGGGGGAATGTCACCACCCTGACCCTGCAAAGATCAGTCTATACCTCCAAACTGAGCAGGGAGGAAACTGATCAGAGAGGCTATCGTGAATCCAATGGCAACTTTGAATGAGCTTCAGGCAGAGCATCCTTCCTCCATCCCTTCACCTCATCCTTCTCTGGGAATGGAACCGCCACCTGCTGTTCCGGCACCACCTGCTGCCCCGGCACCACATCCTGGTTCCCCAAACACCCTGCCCTGGATGTTCCTGTCTTGCGGTCGCGAGCCAGCACCTTGACAGAGTAATGTCAGGTCCTGGCTGGGGGCCTCTAGGCATCTCCATGTGCCTGGGGGCCAGAGTCGTGGTACTGTTATCTTTTCTCTGTGCCTCATGTCCTGCCTCATCCCCGCCATGCTATTATTTTATGTTCTTAGTTAAACGCTCGATTTTTGCTTCAGTCTAATTCATTCTCTAAAACACAATATACTGCATTTGTTCATTTAATAATATAATTTGATGTACAGCAAAATAGTAGGCCCTACTTTGTTATTCTTTACAAGGAGATAGTGGGTGTGTGTGCAGGGGGGTCATAGTCTGACTGTTCCATATTTCACCCTATTGAATCTGGTCACCCTAAGTCTATGTGTGCAGTTAATTAAGATTTGTGGCTGTAATTCCAACAAATGAGGGGTCCACCAGGTATTAATGCAGGGGGAGTTAACTTATCTTTCCACTTTTGTTTTGTGATTTAATGTGTGTAAAATGTCAGAGCAAGAGGGTGGTGACATTCTATACCCACTGTAGACAACAGAAAATATATTTAATTCATGGTCTGTTGAGTTCAAGTAAAAAACAATACTAGTTATTTAAGCAAATGCTTTCAGAGCCAGCGTTAGTTGAAATGTTTGCGATCCTTAGTCAACAACACTCCAAATGTAACACTCTAAATTTATATTCACTGGCAAAATAGATTAGTGTTCCTCACGCTTGCACAGCTGGCTAGCCAGCTAGTAAATATTTCATATCAAACTAATACTACAAGCCCTAAACATGATGAACCCACCTCTCAAAATCCTGTCTACTGCAATGTCTGTATAGAATGTGAAGGACCTCAACATTGTAGTAAACATTTTATGTATAAAAGGTGACAATTTTTTTCAGAAAGAACACTACAATCCCTGGTATTCAGTAAGGTATTTGTTACTTGTACATTCTCAGACTGAGGGAGGAAAAAGGATTTTGTCTACCTCTCGACTGCTCCTGATTGACTGCGATACAATGGTGGTGAGTTGGCGTCTGTGTTTGTTGGAGTTGATTGAGGAGCTCGTATTTAAGAGCTAATTCTGTGGTGCCATTTTAACTGAAGAAAAAGAACTGTTTGTCAATCCATTTCAGTTCTTTTTGGTAAGCCAAGGTCAAGTCAGGGGTGATTCCAATGGCCAGTGTGGTTCCCTTTCGCAGTGTTGTGCTTGGAATGTATTTTTGTTTGAGAGAATAGTTGATTGTGTTTCATATATTGTGGGGCCATATTGTATTTCCTAGCAGGTAGACCATATATTATAAAGGGTGTATAACCTATTAGTGGCGGCACTGAACTATTTAATATGTGTTTGGGTCCACACAGTATAGAAATACACATGATGACAATCTACTGTCCCCATAGTATACTGCTGTATGCAGTTGTGCTCAAAAGTTAGCAAACCCTTGGTTGGACAATTGGTAAAATATGTACCATTTGTAAAGAAAACATGAGCAGGCAAAACACGTCTTTTATTTCTTATGGGATTTTCATTCAACTGTAGGTCATAACTGAATGGCACAATCATAAAAGAAAATATGGCAACAAAGAAAAAAATGAACTGACCCCTGTCTGCATACCCTTAGTTCTTAATACTGTGTTTGGTCTCCATTAGCATCAATGACAGCATGGAGTCTTTTGTAATAGTTGTCTATGAGGCCCTGAGTTCTTGCAGGCTACTGGGCAGGAGAGGGTGCCATGGGTCGAGGCGGCAGCTTCTGGGCAGGAGGGGGCACCGCGGTCGAGGCGGCGGAGGCCAGTCCTCGGCGGGCTCGGGCGGCGGCCAGTACTTGTTGGGTTCTGGCAGCAGCAACATCAGGGCAGCACGGGGAGCTGGCGGCGGCGAACACAGGGCAGCAGGAGATGGCTGCGGCTCTCCTGGGCAGCAGGGGGCACTGGCTGTGGCTCCAGGGCAGCAGGGGGCGCTGGCTGCGGCTCCTGGGCCACCAAACTCGCTGGTCCCTGACTTGAGTCAGTTCGGTTCGACTTCAAGGCGACCTACATTGCAGGGAAGAAGAACGTGAAGGCAGACTCTCGTTGGACACATACCACCCTCGTGTCTGTTCACCCTGGAATTACCAAGACCATTAACCTCGTGTCTCGATGCTATTTGTGGTCTTCTCTGCCCTCGGATGTTCGGGACTACGTGT
The DNA here is from genome assembly GCA_016801105.1 of Esox niger. NCBI lineage: Eukaryota > Metazoa > Chordata > Actinopteri > Esociformes > Esocidae > Esox > Esox niger. The sequence continues at coordinate 7,308 of JACXGJ010010081.1, read as the reverse complement.
TATCTTGTCCCACCTGTGCCAAGCGGAAGACCCCCAGAGATTAAGCTTTGTCCTTTATCTTTACCTGTCCACCCATGGACTCATTAATGACCCCCCTCATGTCAGCAGGCCACACCACCATTTTGGTCGTAGTCGACAGGATGGTCTTCCTTCATGTCTTCCATCATTTTGGTCTTCCTGAAGATATTGTCTCTGACCAGGGACCCCAGTTCATGTCACATGTGTAGAGAGCCATCTGTGAGCGCTTGGGGATCAAGGTCAGTATGTCGTCAGGGTACCACCCTGAGTCTAATGGCCAGACTCAACACCTGAACCAAGAGAAGTGCGGTACGAGTCACAGACTCAAAAGCGCCGTGCTGTCTTTGCTGCGAACCCACACCCCATTATCGACTGGGACAGAGGGTATTCCTCTCAAACAAGAATGTGCTGCTCCATTGTCGTAGGCTTGGTCCTAGGTACATTGGGCCATTTAAGATAATCAAAGTGTAACCATGTCACCTACCGACTGCTGTTGCCTAGACAATACCATATGCCTCCTTCATTCCATGCGTCCCTACTGAAGCCTGTTCAGTATAGCCCTCTGCACTCACCAGTGGCTGCTCAGCCTCCACCTCCCATGGTTATCGGCGGTGAAACCACATAGAGTGTAGAGAAGATTCTCAACTCCCGTCGCCGGACCAGGGTTCTCCAGTATCTTGTTGATTAGGAGGGTTATGGGCCTGAAGAGAGATCTTGCCCCCCAGGGATGTTTTGGATCTGGGTCTTCTTCGCACATGCCACGCTGTTCATCCGGATTGTCCAGGTCCCAGACTTCGTGGTAGGTCTCCTCGACCTCGGTCCCTGGGCTCGTCATCGACCTGCACCTTCCTGTCTGTTGCAAACTTGCTTTCATGATCAGTTTCCCTGCCCTGCCTCAGTACAGTGCGTCGCCCTAGTGAGGGTTCCTCCCAGCTATCTTCATGGGCTTCTGGGAGTCACCCAATGGGGGTAGGGGGCGCTGTAAGATTCCGTACTGTTCATGGCCCTCCTGTGTTCGGACATTACTGCACCCTGCCACTCATCTGCCCTTTGTTCGTATCTGGAATGCTCAGAAGGCTGACATCACATCAGCCAGTCACCGTAATTGTGTGCATCTGTGTTGTGTCTGTGGGTGTATTTACTTGGTGGTCTTGTCAGTCGTCTCTTGTGAGGTATTGTTACGCTGTAGCCTACGCACTGAGCACTCTGTTCTGTGTTTTTGGTACTCTTCCTCGCTATTGAGTGTGTGCTTCTGGATTTTGTTAGTACATTTTGGCCTTACCCGTGTATTTTTAATGCTCTGGCTGAGCCTGGATGTTGCCCCTGTTTTGCCTGTTGGATTAATTTATAAAATATACGTTCTGAGTTTGATATCTAGCCCATCATTACACATGTCCCCAGTGCTGTTCATTTAACTTCGATGAACCATCATCAAAGTTAAATGAACAACCAAACAGAATGAATAAAAACATATGCATTTCCAAATATTTCATGATAATACAATTTTTATGATCAAAATATATTTAATCAAATGTTTTTTTAATCAAAATGTAAAATTTTCTATAAAATAAATAAGGTTTTATTATTGTCCACAGCAGTCACTGTCCCCCAAGTTGAGCTGCCTTTACGTCCCTTTAAGAAAACAAAAACTTACTTTCCAATGATATCACTCTCATGAGGTGACAATTTGGCTGTGGCGTGTAACACAGTCACACTTACTAGCCACTTTGGCAGGTGGCATTCTATTTATCTATACACAGGGTTTTTCCTGCAATCTGTGACGGTGAGGTGACGGATTGCTCCGCCATCTCCCGCATTCTCCATCATACCAAAAGTCATGAACTCATCCCGGTCCCATTCATTTGTCTTGTCTTGTCAATCATTGTTCACACCGGGTCCCAATCAATCCATTAGTATGTGTTTAAATGTTTCTCCTCTGCTCCCCTCAGTTGTTAGTCATTCTTCCATGTCATCAGATGTATGTGGTGAGTTGTTTCCCTGTGTTCATTTTCATACTCTGTGTTTTTCTGTTCTGTTCTGTTCTGTTCTGTTCTGTTGTTTTGTGTTTGTTTATATATTAAAAAGAGTACACCGACCAAGAATTGTGACACATTCAATACTCAAAAGCAACAGCATTCCCAAAATTCACACCGCCTCTGTGGGTGCATGGTAAAACTTGATTTTGCACTCAAATATAAAATACCAGAGAAACACTGCAGCTAAAATGACGGTAGGAGCCAGCTTCTTCAATATTAATTGTTGCCAGGTGGGGTGTGTTTCCTAAACAATTGGGCTATTTTTTTAATGGGCTTGGGCAAGTCGATTTTTATCCTGGAGACAGCGGCAGAATAGAGTCTCCGGTTAATGAAATCTGGCAACCTTGCATACAGAACCACACAGGTCCAGCAATTGTGGAGATGAGTAATGTCGTTGAAACAAGTGGATCAAGTTTTCTTTTACACCCAAGCATGTCAAAAATGTCTACTAAATCTTAATAACCTCAAACTACATCTAATCTGCATAATCTTTTTTCAACTTTTCATGTGACTTTTAGTAGCCTAAAATTACAGATTAATATTTAAAAAGAGATTGTGAGATAAACGAAGATGAAATGTGAAAAGACCATCAGATGAGGGTATGTACTATCACCAAAACAATGAATGCAACATGCAATATATAGATGAAAAAGTTACTAACAATACAAATATATGAATGTGAAGACTAGTACAGCAGAAGGAACTCGAGGGAGATTAAAGATGGGGGAAAAAATTACTTGACAAGGCTGTAATAAATACAGCTCTCTTAAGTTTTTTTTTTTTAATGCAAGTCTATATTAATAAGAACATAGCTTAATATAAAAACAAACAAAATAAACAACAGTATTATTGACTGCTATTAATTAAAATGCTGATTGGTGATTTCATATTTGTTTTTGAATAACATGTTTCTTTTAAATAACCCTCCCAGCTAGCGGTACTGACGAGCTCTACAGCAGACTTGAGCAACAAAATTGCTGGCTGAAAACAGAGTTCTGCCCGTCGCAGGCGGTAGAGTTTGTAGATAACTGGCTCTCTTTTTGGGACTCGGCCAGAAATAGGGTCAGGCCTGATCTGCTGAAGAGCGATGTTCTTCATCCTATCTGGAGTGGTGCTTTTCTTTTTTCTAGGAACACCATGAGCGTGCAGGACAGGCTGCAGGTTGTTAGCCAGCCTGCTAGCAAACTGGAGTCTGTCGATAGCATAGCCAGAGTAGTTAGTATAGCTTTGCCTATTACGACTGTGACTCATTCCAGGCTGAGAAAAGTTAAACAAGTAAGCGCTAACAATAGCAACCATATTAAGATAAAACCTTCCTCCACCTCGGTCACAAATAAAAATGACTATATTCCCTCGCATTTCAAAATGGGACTCCTAAATTCTCCAAAGGCAATTGCAGTAAATGATTTGATCTCTGATCATAAACTTGATGTTGTTGGCTTGTGTGACACATGGCTAAAGCCTGAAGAATTTACTGCCCTAAATGAGGCCTCTCCCCCTGTCTATATTAGTAATCATATCCCCCGTGCATCCCGAAAAGGAGGGGGTGTTGCTAATATCTATGACAGTAAATATAAATTTACTCTTAAACACATCACTGGCTTTCATTCTTTTGAAGTCTTGCTCATGAAAGTCAACCAGGCTGATAAATCGTTTTACATAGCCACTATGTACAGGCCGCCCAGGCCATATACAGTACAATGTTCCTCAATGAGTTTCCAGAATTCTTTTCTAACCTTGTAGTCATGGCAGACAGTATGCAAATGTTTGGCAATTTCAATATTCATATGGAAAAGTCAAACAACCCTCTTCCAAAATGCATTGAAGTCATAATTGATTCAATGGGTTTTATCCAACATGTCTCAGGTCCAAGGCTAAGCCACAATCATACCTTAGATTTAGTCCTGTCACAAGAAATAGATATTTTAGATCGAATATTTTCCCCCGTAAGTCCTGGAATATCGGATCACTGTCCTATTACATTTACTGTTAAAACATAAAGTCCACTCGCTCCATAAACAATTAGTTTCAAAAGCTGCACTATAAACTCTCGGACTACAAATAGATATCTTGATATTCTTCCAAGCTTGCTCATCAGTGACAAAGTAAATAAATCTGCAAACAATCTAATCCAAGATCTTAACTCAACACTGCGAAATACTTGCACCACTAAAAACAAAAGAAATACACAACAAGAAACTTCCTCCCTGGTACACAGATAATCCTAGAGCACTCGAGCAAGCCTCAGAAAATTGGAGCGAAAGTGGCTCTCCACCAAGTTAGAAGTATTAAGACTAGCCTGGATAGACAGCAGACTTAAATACTGAAAAGCACTCACATCTGCTCGATCAGCATATTTCTCCAACCTGATTGAGGTGATCAAAAACAATCCCAAATGTCTCTTTGATACAGTTAACTTTTTAACTTTAAAGCAACGCTCAACAAGTGAAGTGGGTCTTCACTTTAGCTGTAATGAATACATGAACTTATTTGATAAAAAGATCATTACCATTAGAAAACTAATAACTCACTCCTCCTCAAATAATTACAGTCCCCAAAATCTCAGCTGTCCTGAGAATGTCCTGAATCTCCCTGACCAGGTGTCAATGGGGACTCTAGACATTTTTGATCCCGTATCGCTAGACACATTCACAAAATTTGTAATGAGTTCTGAACCCACAAATTGTCAGCTAGACCCGATTCTAACTTAATTAATTAAGGAGCTATTTTCGGTGCTAGGTCAGCCAATGAGGAACATAATAAATTGCTCCTTTTCCTCCGGTTGTATACCCAAGTCACAAAAAATTACGGAAATCAAGCCTCTTCTAAAAAAAAAAAAAATCGAGCTGCCTCTTCAAGATGTAATCCAGAATCACAATGTCAATTTTCACTGCTATGCTGATTAGACACAGTTCTATATTTTGATGAAGCATGGAGAAACCCCCAAATTAGTTACTTTGGAAGCATGTGTATCAGATATTAGAAAGTGGATGACAGAGACATTTTTGCTTTGAAACCCAAGAAAAACGTAAATGTTTGTTTTAGGAACAAAGATATATTGGCAGATCTCACTGTGGACCTCGACGGCTGCGTGGTCGTATCACAAAAAGCTATAAGATATCTTGGCTTTTCCCTCGACCCTGACCTCTCCTTCGATGAACATATAAAATATATCTCAAGGGTTGCTTATTTTCATTTTCAAAACATTGCAAAAATCTGAAACTTTCTATCAAAAGCTGATGCAGAAAAACTAATCCATGCTTTTGTTACGTCAAGATTAGATTACTGCAATGCTTCAAATAGTGATGCACACCGCTGCTAGAATCCTAACTAGAACAAAAAAATGTGAACACATTACTCCAGTACTAGCCTCTTTACATTGGCTGCCTGTTAGGGTTAGGGCTGATTTTAAGGTGTTATTGTTAATCTATAAATCAATACATGGATCTGCTCCTACTTATCTCGCTGAAATGATCCAGCCATACATACCTGCACGTAACCTTAGATCACAAGATGCAGGCCTTTTAACTGTACCTACAATTTCTAAACAAACAGCCGGAGGCATGGCTTTCTCTCATAGAGCTCCACTACTGTGGAATGATTTGACAATTATAGTTAGAAATGCAGACTCAGTGCAAACCTTCAAATGTCTACTAAAGACTCTCTTCAGCCTGGTTATAAGTGTAGTCTGGCCCAGGGGCGTGAAAGTGACCAGAAAGGCCTGATACTTTCCACCCTTGCTGTCTTGCCAAATGGGCTCTCATCACCACTGGGATGCCCTCCCTCCAATGCCATTCGGGGACAGAGTCACTGGCTTGTTGTTGTCTCTCTGTTGTGCACTGGTGCAATTGAGTTGTACTCTGCTGGCAATACTCCGCTCTCTTTCAGGATGTTTGCAGTTGATGGGTGTCCCTTTGGTTGATGCTTGGTAATGTGCGTGGATTGATTTCCTGCCTGTTGGGCCCTGTCCGGGGCCCAACAGTGTCACCTGTCTCAGCCCCAAGGTCTTACGCTGCTATATTATTATGCTGGGGGAGTAGGGTCAACACTTTCCCTGTCTTCTGTCTTTTTAAATTTAAGAGGACATGAGGTCTTGAACCACACCTGCGGAGTACCAGGCATGACTCGTAGCGGTCCCTGTCCAAAGTCCTTCTGGTGGTGTTGCAGATTAAAAAGATACCTGATGATTTCAACTGCCACTCTGCTGAGGTATTAAGTTGACCTCCACCATAGCGTCTATGAACGGTATGGCTTTGTGACTGTGTCACGGTCCCGGCCAGCTGGGGCCGTTCCGGTCCGTGTTTTCTGTTTTTCGTTGATCTGTCTTGTCCTTGTTCCTATTGATCAGTGTATTTAGTTCAGCTGTGTTTTGCCCCCACCTGTTTCTGTCCTGCTCGTTAGTCTGTGTATTTAGTTCAGTCAGTTTCTCCCTGTGTTGTCGGATCATTGTCTTGTTGCTGTATTGTCATGTTGTATCTTGTCATGTCCTGTTGTGCCTGTGTTTCCTGCTCCTGCTCCTGCTCCTGCTCCTGCTCCTGCTCCTGCTCCTGCTCCTGCTCCTGCTCCTGCTCCTGCTCCTGCTCCTGCTCCTGCTCACTTGCCTGGCTAGTTAAGTTTGTTTGTTTTTTCGTTGTAGTGCACGGCACTTGGTTTTGTTTTACTTTGATTAAAGTCCTCTTCCCTTGAACCCCTGCATCTGCCTCCATCTCCCCTTTTTGGATTTTTGCTTTGGACTCCCCACAATTCGTGACAGAATGATCCGACCACACATGGCCCAAGCGGAATGGGACTCTCTTCGTCAGGCAGTCGCCTCTCGCAGGACCGAATTGGAGGAACAACAGTCTATGCTGCTCAATATTCTGGGCAGCCTCCACACCCTCTCAGCGAGTATCTCTGCCATCCAGGACCAGCTGAGTGTTCCGCGGCCCGTCCCTGAGCCTGTTCCGCGGCCCGTCCCTGAGCCTGTTCCGCGGCCCGTCCCTGAGCCTGTTCCGCGGCCCGTCCCTGAGCCTGTTCCGCGGCCCGTCCCTGAGCCTGTTCCGCGGCCCGTCCCTGTTGCCCGGCCTGTTCCGCGGCCCGTCCCTGTTGCCCGGCCTGTTCCGCGGCCCGATCCTGTTGACCGGCCTGTTCCGCGGCCCGATCCTGTTGCCCGGCCTGTCCCTGTTCCGCGGCCCGATCCTGTTGCCCGGCCTGTCCCTGTTCCGCGGCCCGATCCTGTTGCCCGGCCTGTTCCGCGGCCCGATCCTGTTGCCCG
>JACXGJ010010080.1:0-22713 GCA_016801105.1 Esox niger | reverse complement strand
GGTAATACTGTTTTCTGAATTGCCTTAAGTGTTTTGTTACTGTTATTAAGACGTTTGGCACTGTTCCACTCACTCTTGTCTCTGAGCCACTGGAGCACTTGGCTGAGGTCCGCTTCCTTGTCCAGGTTGGACTGCAACAACGACTGGAGAGCAGCACGCAGCTGGCTACGCCGTATCATCTCAAGATGCTTTGGTAGGACGAACACTTGATCATCTTGCTTCAAAGACGAGCCCACGCGCATACTACATAGTGCCGAGTTAACACTGTTCAAGATCATTTGCAGTTTATCTGACACTTCCTGTAGGGGGAGAGGGGAGACAACGCAAAGTTAACACTGTTCAGGATGACGTACGGTCTGTCTAACATACAGGAGGGCATAAGTGGAATACTACTGCAGACGCTAAGGACTAATTTGTAGTCTAACAATTGTATGTTCTTTAGTTCTATGTTCTCCGTTTTTTGAGGACAGCTGTTAGCATTAAGACGGATGACTGTAGCATTGATATGTATAGCCTTGTGAAGTAGTTTACTACATCCGACTCAAATGCTGAAATCCTCCAGCGTCTGGCCAAATGGTGTCCCCATCAAGAACATCATGGTTTACTTATCGTGATCCCAAAAGGGCTAGATCTATGGTCCAGTCTTGTAACTTTTGTTCAACAAATAACTATAACAATAGGCCTAGCCTAATTATTATAACAAGAATAGTACTGCACACATGAGGAAATACAAATCATCTGCTTTCCTAACATTATTTCAATTAGTTGTCTTTCATTGCTATTGAATTGACAAAATCAAAATCTGTAGCTTTTTAGACGACATAGTAAACCTAGCTCCACCAGAGCATTGTTGTTGCCATGGGAACAAACGCAAAATCAGTCGTGGCAGATATCAGAAATTTTCTCGCGTCTCAGTTGTCGCTTATCGCGGCCAGTCTTTAAGTGCTTGTATCCTCCGATGTTAGAGCAGTAGGCAGACTGCTAACAAAGATACTGGCTGCACTTCGCTAGATTGTCGCCTGTGATACGACCAAACTAAACTGAGAAATGCCGGCCGTTGGTTGGAAGCTTTTCACCGGCGTTTTTGTGTTTCCACACACTTCCCCTACATAGTGCCAACTTCTTGCAAAAACACAGTGGGCTTCGTTAGCTTTCCCTTCAATAGATTTAAACCACAAAGCAAATTTGCCATGTTCCAAAAACCTCTGATTGAATTTTCACTTTCCCATGTTACCGGCGGGAAGTTGAACAGCAATGTCTACTATATGAACATGGGAAAATTACCTAGCATGGAACTAGCTAGCTATCTACTTTGTGAACAACCGTCACAAATGCCTTGCTGACATCTAACATTCCGACTGAAATAGTGATTCCACTATGCGCGCGACCAGAGCGAAAACTCTTTCACAAACCACACATTGTTTTCCCATCACCTCTTCACCATGCTAACATTAAAAACAAGTTTGGTGTTGCTCATGGGGCCCTTTTTCAAGACACAGTAAAATCAGAGCAATGTGGATGTTGTTGAGGTTTTGACTTACTTGAACGGAAGATGGTAGGTCTTCATGTGTAGAAAGGATCTTGTCCAAATCGATATCACTCATAGTTGGTTTATCCTCCATGGCCCTCTATGAAAACGATTTCTTGGAATACTATATATTTAAGTCACTATTTATTTAAATCATATAGATATGATATAAAGTGACGTTTAACTAATCATAACTTCTCTTTCTTTAGAACTGAACAAATGAAACACACAAGTAAAATACTGATCATTTATAGTATTATACGGTTTGTTACGTAATAAACGATCATCTCACTTCCTGGTTACTAAGGCAAAAGTCGCGTTGTTAGCGATCTTCATTTTCCGATATTTTCTAAACAATGGCAAAGTCGGCCGCAAGACTGCCACTGTATCGTCCCAGAAAGGAAGAAATGTCACCACTGTTGCCCTTTCTCAGCTTTTCCTTGTTCCCGAGCAATGTAGAGCAATGGAAGCCAAGCTATATGGATCGACAGAGGTCCCTATCTTAATGCTTGTACATTATTGTAGTGTACCCGCTGATTTAGTACACTACAATAATATTCATTGCATTTGTAAAACGCTTTTCATTACAGAGGAATAATCTGAAAGTGCATGAAAACTTTAAATAAAAGAACATTACATAAATAAAAACGATCAGATAAAAATGAAATTTAAAACAAATAGACAATATTTACAGTAAACTATAATGATTATCAAGTCAAATCTAATTAAAATGTATATTGTAATATACAGTATAATTTGACTAAAGGGAAGGGTAGGCCAACCACTAGATGTGTGTCTTATTAAGGCCTGCTTTAAAGGCCATGACTGCCTTGAGGCTGTCAGAAAGGGAGTTCCAGAGGTGAGGTTCAATGAATGAAAAGGCGCGTTCTCCCATTTTTCTGAGCCGGGTCCTTGGTTCATTGTGTAGATTGGCATAGCTAGACCCCAGACGGCGTGGAGACCGCAAACCGTCGATAGCTTTCTAGACTAAAGGGTAATTTCAAAGTCAATTCTTCGAGGGACAGAAAGCCAATGAATGTCAGAAAGGAGAGGTGTGATGTGGGCCGATATTTTTCATTGTCTCAGGATCCTTGCAGCACTGTTTGGGATGAGCTGTATTTTACTAATTGAATTTGCTGGCATTTCCCCTTGCACTGCATTCCCATAATCAATTTAGAAGAAAACAAATTAAATGCTAATTAATTATTTAGAAATCAGACAATGTGATTTTCTGGATTGGTGTTTTAGATTCTGTCTCTCAAAGTTGAAGTGGACAGACCTCTACATGCTTTGTAAGTAGGAAAACCTGCAAAATCAGCAGCGAATCAAATACTTGTTCTCCCCACTGTATATTGTTATTCACGTTGGCACGAACGACATTAGGATGAAACAGTCAGAGGTTACGAAGCAGAACATAGCATCAGCGTTTAAACTAGCTAGAAAGATGTGTCGGCATCGAATAACCGTCTCTGGCCCCCTCCCAGCTAGGGGTAGTGACGAGCCCTACAGTAGACTTGCGCAACTCAATCGCGGGCTGAAAACAGAGTTCTGTCCATCGCAGCGCAGGATGGAGAGTTTGTAGATAACTGAAATAGGGTCAAGCCTGATCTGCTGAAGAGCGACAGACTTCGTCCTAGCCGGAATGGTGTTCTTCTTTTATCTAGGAACATTGACAGGAGTCTCACTCCTATAGCCTCACCATGAGATTGGGTGCAGGACAGAACTCAGGCTGCCAGCCAGCCTGCTAGCATAGTGGAGTCTGTCGATAGCATAGCCAGAGTAGTTAGTACAGTTTTGTCTATTGCAACTGTGACTCGTTCCAGGCTGAGATAAGTTAAACAAGGAAGTGCTAACAATAGCAACCTTATTATGATAAAACCTTCCTCCACCTTTGTCACAAATAAAAATGACTGTATTACCTCACATCTCAAAACGGGTCTCCTAAATGTTATATCCCTTGCTCCAAAGGCAATGGCAGTAAATAAATTCATCCCTGATCATAAACTAGATGTTATTGGCTTGTGGGAAACATGGCTAAAGCTTGATGAATCTACTGCCCTAAATGAGGCCTCTCCTCCTGGCTATACTAGTGATCATATTCCCCGTGCATCCCAAAAAGTAGGGGGTGTTGCTAATATCTATGACAGTAAATATAAATGTACTCTTAAACACATCACTGGTTTTCATTCTTTTCAAGTTTAATTCATGAAAGTGAACCAGGTTGATAAATCGTTTTACATACAGTGCCTTGTAAAAGTATTCACCCTCTTGGCTTTTTACCTATTTTGTTGCATTACAGCCTTTAGTTCAACGTATTTTTATCTGAAATCAGAACCCAATAGTCTAATGTGGAGAAGTGAAATGAGAAAAATGGATACATAAAACTATTATTTAGAAATAAAATTGGCACATGAATATGTATTCACACCTCTCGGGCAACCAATGTCGTTCAGAAGTCACATAATTAGTGTAATGATGTCCACCTGTGTGCAATGTAAGTGTCACATGATCTGTCAGTACATGTACACACCTTTTTTGAAAGGCCACAGAGGCTGCAACACCTAAGCAAGAGGCACCACTAACCAAACACTGCAATGAAGACCAAGGAACTCTCCAATCAAGTAAGGGATAATGCTGTTGAGGAGTACAAGTCAGGGTTAGGTTATAAAAAAATATCAAAATCTTTCATGATCCCCAGGAGCACCATCAAATCTATCATAACCAAATGGAAAGAATATGGCACAACAGCAAACCTCCCAAGAGACGGCCGCCCACCAAAACTCACAGACCGGGCAAGGAGGGCATAAATCAGAGAGGCAGCACAGAGACCGAAGGTAACCCTGGAGGAGCTGCAGAGTTTCACAGCAGAGACTGGAGTATCTGTACATAGGACGACAACAAGCCAATTCAAGGTCCCTGGAACCCCACCTTCCCAGTGCTCCTCCACCAGTTCATCTACTTTGACTCCAAGGTGACAAGGGACACATTCCTTCTCAATCCCATCAAGTACCTGAAGCAGCCCAAACCCAACCCCTCCTTGCCACTCAAACTGGTCATTATAAGTCCCTCCAAGTCAGGCAAAACCACAGGTCAGACTGCCTAACCTGAAATGAAATCCGTGTTCTCATATACCCCGGGATGTTCAAACAGTGTGGCACAGCGTTAAAATGAAGCACCCACTTTATAACACCTTCCCAGCTGCGTTTACGTCATTTTGCAAAACACTTGGGTTAAACCCAAAACATCCGGGGACAGAGCCCCTGGCTTTGTTTCTGTTTCTAACAAGAATATGGCAACCTTGTGGGTTTGTATTATAGCCAATACGCTATGTCTATGTGGTGTATCCAGGCACTCCCTGTTGTGTTGTGCCTGGGAACAGCACAATATCAAATCCTCTTCATGCCTCATTGCTTCATCACTAATGTTCCTGCTAAACTAGCTTCACTAACTTGTAAAGCAAATTCTTATTCTCCATTGCAAATGATGTACATTCTAGCAGTACAGCATAACAACCCTAACAGTAAAAGCACCCATCCCTTTGTGTGTCGTGCAGTGGCAACAGAGTTTGCCCGTGAGTACAGCCTGGCCCATTTGTCCATCGAGGACTTGATGCAGATGGTGCTGTCCAGCCAGGTAAAGATTGAGCACGCCGGCCAGATGTTGAAGCACCTCTCGCAGGGCCACAAGGTGCCAAACCAACTGGTCATCCAGTGCCTGGAGGTAGCCCTAATAAATCCGGTCTGCAGCACCAGAGGGTGAGTAAGGCCACTGATGTCAGGAGTAGTGGGTCTGGAATCAAAGTGGTGGGTCTGGAACCAAGTCCTGGAGGGTCTGGAATCCAAGTTGTGGGTCTGGAACCAAGTCCTGAATGAGACCCGCTTGAGCATGAAACACATCCAAACCTACCTGCAGAAAACATGCACTGGTAATTAAGTCTAGAGCAGTGGTTCTCAGTCCTGGCCCTATCACTACACACCTGACTGAAATGCTCATAGCCTGATGATGAGAACATTATTTGAAATGTCTGTTTTGCACTTTAAAAAGGGCAACAGGTGCAAGTCTCCCTACTCTATTTGATGACTCCCAGAACTAGAACCAATTTAAATGGTTGCCTAATCATGAATCCCCTCTGTATTGAAATTAGCTCTGGTAGGTGTGGAATACATCTAATATGTGCTCTAGAAACTCAAGGAGACATTTCAGAAACACAAGCTTTTTCTATTGGCAAATTGTCATTATTTAAAACTTGATTAGTGATCTGAGGGGCTCCTCAGGCCATGCGGCCAGCATTGACAGGCTGTGCATCACCCCGACTAAGCTGCGGTCTAGGCTCGGTGAGTTTGGTCAGTACTGCCCTGTCAGCCTCGCCCTCAATCGCCACCTGGTGGACTGCTCCCTCACGACATCCCTGGAGCTGGCTGCAGAGTTTAGGGGACACTACTACAAGACGTGCTCTCGGGTCCCCCTTTTGCCACCCAACAACCCTGACCCGTTGAGGCATGGACTCTACTAAACCTCTGAAGGTGTGCTGTGGTAAACTCTTTGCCATTTCAGATACGCTGTAATGTCAGCACCACATGGCACGGCTGCTCTTCCTCCTCTCCGGCGCTAGAACTTGCTGTTGTACTAACCGCTGGCTGGAGACTGATGGCAGCAGCGTTCCTCGAGGACACACCTGTTCCCCATCACCAATCAGTTGTGTTGGAATGTTTGTTTCCCCACTGCACCCCACAGACTATTGTTTATACGTCTCGATTCCGTCGGGTGCTGTTATAATGCCAGGAGAAAAGACAAGTAAAACAACTGTTGATAGTTATTCCTTCTTTGTTTTCCTTTTTTGCCTCATCTTTACACACTTGCACCACGACAGATGCTCTGACCCTGTCATCTGGCCATAACAATGTATCTCTTGTCAAAGTTGTTCAGGTCTTTACTGCCCATTTTGCCTGCACCCAACCACTTGACTATGAGAACTGATTGTTTGCTTAACATCTAATCGACCCTGACATGTGCCCTTGTGAGGAGATGATCAACGTTATTTGCTTCACCTTGTGCGTGGTCATAATATTTTGGCTCCTCTGTGTTTATATACCCCGAGCAGCCATAACATTATGACCAGCTGCCTAATAATGTGTTGGTCCCCCTTTTGCCGTCAAACAACCCTGACCCGTCGAGGCATAGACTCTACTAGACCTCTGAAGGTGTACTGTGGTATCTGGCACCAAGAAATTAGCAGAAGATCCTTTTAAGTCCTGTTAGTTCTGAGGTGGAGCCTCCATGGTTCAGGACTGTTTGGCCAACACATCCCACAGATGCTCGATTGGATTGAGATCTGGAGAAATTGGAGGCCAAGTCAACACCCAGGTGCCTCTAGGCATCAGTGTGCTTGGAGGACAAGATTAGGGCCTGACTGCAAAGGTGACTCTTGGCATCTCTGTGCTCATGCTCCCTATTGCATCTGATTGAGGATCCTATTTTAAGTTGCTATAGTTCTGCTCTCATGTTTTGGGTTAGCTGTCTGAGTTGCTGCTCTTCAATTCCGGTTTGTACACAGTTGTTTTCTGTACGTTGTGAGAAAGTAAACCATTAAAGGATGTACTTCAGCTCTGTGCCTTGTGTCCTGCCTCGGAACATGACACTGATGATTTTTAACAACTGGAAACAAAAACATATATAAACAATGGAACGATTCAAATGTATATATACATACGAGAGCATACTAAAATGCAACAACAGTTTCAACTAGATATATACAAGAACAACTATTTACAAGACATCAGCAAAAATATAAAGGAGAGCATATTAATGTGCGTTAAACAGATTATCTACAACATATCAACAATAGGGAAATTAACTTAATATGTAAAAAGAAATGTTATTTCCAACAAGAACTGCCTTAATCATGAATGCATATAACATTTGTAGAATATCTCCAATACATACAACAAGCCTTGGAGTGTGTGCATGTGCTAACTAGTACCAGTCTGGATCCTGGCCATAGCCCCATGGCTGCTCACTCCGTCTTCATCTAGATCCTCTGCTGAAGTGAGCAGTTCCAGTCGCTGACATCTAGCTCATATGTAGGGAATCAGACCGCTGTCTCGGCAGAGGTTAAGGGTTGTATGGGGGCGGGAGGCAGGTGAGAGGTCATTGGCTGTGCAGTGGAAAATGGTGGACAGAGTATTATCCTCTGGGGACAATTTGTTATGCAACATGCAATAAAATAGAATAAATGGTCATAAATATACAACGATGGAAACAAAAATAACACAAACCCAGCAACAATTGATATGCAAAGTAGCTAAACATCACTATGGCCCATTAAGAAAATGTATGGCAGAAGGAATAAGTAAAAATGTTAACCTATTGGTTTGAAACTGAGGCATCTGGTATCTGCGATGATGCCCAAGGGATGTTGAGAGTGTCAGAATAGACTGTGCCATGCGAAGGACACCTGTCTGATACAGGTTGTTTAGGCCTGTTAAGGTGAAACCAATAAACGTACTGCTCTGTTTCACAATGCTGTTTATTCTGAGACTGTAGTGTTTAAAGGGAGTATAGGTTTTGGTGCTATCCCATAACACAAAACAAACCAACACTGAGTATTACTATTAGCAAGTGAATCACTTGGTGGAAGATCAAATGGAACAGGATGCAATCACAGAATAGCAAGTTTCTGAAGCCATCCACAGTAACAGATGTGCCAGCATTTAATGATAACACAACAGTAAAACACGTACCCAGAGGGAGTGCTGCTGTTTTCCATCCACCTAGAGGTGAAGTAAGGGTGTTGGGACCAAGGCAAGTAGCTGGGCAGGGATGGACAGTGGGACTAATAGCAGACAAGCATCTAGGGAGAAAACATGACACTTCACACAATGGATAAATCACAGGGGGATATACATGTAATAACATTGCAACGGAGATAGTCACAACCATCATGGGTGAGGGTAGATGTTGGTGTACTCTGCACTGTTATGAAAAACAAGTGTTATTGTCCCACTAACAAAAAAGCCAGACTGGGTCATATCCTTTCTGTTTTTATCCGTTATTGTCTTTCATGCTATTTAGAATGGTGTTTCACCTTGATTAGGAAATGTGTTTATACATTCATTATCAATGAATAACCACAAGGAAAATCACTAAAATAACAGAAACAATGCTGCAGGTGAACCCGAGGCTACAGAAAACATTTGATCACTCACATCATAGTAACAATTTGAAAGTAAACTCATGAAACAAATGATTTACATATTAATCAATTAAACACTTTGGGGGGTTAAATGAATTACAACATCATCATGGGCACTGCTAGGCAGTACTTTTGTCAACTATAGTTTATAGTAAATGAACATCTACATCAACTATATTACGTTATAATACGTTAACTCCACACCCAAACAAACATGAATCTGTGAAACGCAGTTTTGCAACTTTGTTCCTCATGATTATTAGTGACATACAAATGTTAGCTAGCATGTCATTAATTTGACTAAAATCAGTCAGCGACCGTACACTTTGCCGAGGGGAGGGGGGGGGGGGCAGAGCCACCGACTTAGCCGCAAATCAACGGGTTTTATCCAACATGTCTCCGGTCCAACGCACAGCCACGAACATACCTTAGATTTAGTCCAGTCAGGAGAAATCGATATTTTGGATCTAATATTTCCCCCGTAAACCCTGGAATATCGGATCACTGTCGTATTACATTTACCGTAAAAACAAGAAGTCCACTAGCACCGCAAAACAATGAGTTTCAAAAGCCGCACTACAAATTCTCGGACTACAAATATATCAACAAACGATCTAATACAGGATCTTAACTCAACACTGCGAAATATTAGATACGGTTGCACCACTTAAAACAAAAGAATTACGCAACAAGAAACTTGCTCCCTGGTACATAGAAAATACTAGAGCACTAAAGCAAGCCTCCAGAAAATTGGAGCGAAAGTGGCGCTCCAACAAGTTGGAAGTATTCAGACTAGCCTGGATAGACTGCACCATTAAATACTGAAAAGCACTCATGTCTGCTCTATCAGTGTATTTCTCCAACCTGATTGAGGTGAACAAAAACAATCAAAAAACATTTTTTGAAACAGTTGCAAAGTTATAAGCAATGCTCAACAAGTGGATCTTCACTTTAGATGAAATGAATTCATGAACTTTGATGAAAAGATCCTCACCATTATAAAAATTATAACTGACTCCTCCTTAAATAATTATAGTCCCCAAAATCTCAGTTGTACTGAGAATGTCCTGAATCTTCCTGACCAGGTATCAATCGGGACACTGGAACTTTTTGATCCTGTATTGCTTGACACATTCACTAAATTTGTAATGAGTTCTATACCCACAAAATGTCAGCCAGACCCTATTCCAACAAAATTACGTAAGGAGCTATTTTCGGTGCAAGGTCAGCCAATGTTGAACATAAAAAAATGCTCCCTTTCCTCCGTATGTGTACCAAACTCACTAAAAATAGCAGAAATTAAGCCTCTTCTAAAAAAATGGGTGTGGATCCAGGCCTGAAAATGTACATTGCTGTTAGAGATTGTTTTTTGATACAGCAAGTTTGGACATTTCTAATATAGTGTGTGACCGCATAATTAACAGCAATACTTAAGTATATGTACATTTTGTAATAATATTGTTAAACTTGTAAGAAAAACAGTATATCTTTGTTGTTACACCTGACCTTAACCTTATAGAAAATCGATGGGGTATTGTGAAGCGGAAGATGCGATACGTCAGACCCAACAATGCAGAAGAGCTGAAGGCCACAATCAGAGCAACCAGGGCTCTCATAACACCTGAGCAGCGCCACAGACTGATCGAATCCATGCCACACTGCATTGCTGCAGTAATTCAGGCAAAAGGGGCCCCAACTAAGTATTGAGTGCTGTACATGCTCATACTTTTCATGTTCATACTAGTCAGTTGGCCAACATTTCTAAAAATCCTTTTTTTCACTTGAAATATATCAGTCTGTGTGGAATGACTGTACACATTATACATTAATGGAATTACTTAAGTAAATCAACTTTTTGATGATATTCTAATTATGACCAGCACCTGTATGCTTTACAGGATATATTCCATTTTGTGGCCCGATATACTCTTTTTGACTTTCATCGTGCAACATGTTTATTTCTGTATACTCACTAAAATACATGAAACTGTTGTGTAGGCAGAAACAAACAGACCACAGTTAAGTAAAGACAATCATGTCTAAAGGTTCATTGTGAAAACCTTGAAGACTGTTGGCTACTAGTCGGTTACTAGTTACTATGCTACATATAAAACTTTCTGTGGAAAGGTTCTGCTGCAGTTGATCTACAAGACATCTTAACCTGCTGGTGCTCAAACATGTAATGGTCCTTCTCAAAACCAGACATCCAAAAGACTTCTGAATGAAATTAGACTGTAGGAATCAAACATAGGAGTCAAATCACCAAAGCAGACAGGGAAAGTCCTTTTCAATTGGATAAAGAAACCAGAAGGCCAGCTATTTTGGATGCCTGTATATGACAGCTGTACATTCAGCCCATGTGCCACTCAAGCTGCCCAGTCTCTACCTTTTAAGTGTTCACATTCTCCTTTGTAGTGGAGTTAAATTAGTTTCAGGGCATTGGGTTGGAGTTTAATAGTTTATTAGATGGTAAAGTTACAATGAGAAATACTGCATTACTTCCACAGGGCCTCTCTTCATGTGTCTAAATACTGCATGTCTTCCAGAGGGCCTCTCTTCATGGGTCTACAACTTAGGAAGCTTTGTATCTACTATTCCTCCTCACCTCACTGAACAGATAAAGCATTTGAGAAATGCAGGTCTTGCGGCTTTCCTGAACAGAAGCAAGTTTAGAACTCCAACGTTCCAACATCCCTTTCTGGTACACATCCAGTTTGTTTTGGAAGGAGTACATTTCCTTAACTGACTGCCCATCCTTCAGCTCACGAGCAGCAAGTAACTGCTTACCAAGATTGTTCCTGGGGATTTTTTTTTTCAGAAACACATAATGGGGATGAATAAATGGTCACTTGAACAATATGGAAAAAACAGAATAATATGTATGTTAATAGTGAGTATAACAAATATAGAGAATGAGTAAAGATATCAATCATACCTCACTTGGTTCACTGATCTGTACGCTCTGTACTTGCTGAGTAGGCAGGCCAGTCTCATCCCATCTACGTCCAGAATGCGGGTAATCAGGTCCTTGGTCATGGAGTAGAAATCAGGGGAGATCCGTCCAGCGATAGCAGCTTGCCCCAGTAGTTCCAGATTTTTCCTCTGAAACTCACTGTTCACTTGGAAGGTGAAACCTGCCATCACTGTCTTCTCTATCCTCCTGCCCTCTACCACAATATCCCTCTGATACCTCTCAAACACCTTCTTGTTGGCTGTCTTTATGAGTCTGGGCATCAGTACCCATCTGGCTGTCTGGGCAGGACTCCCGTTGACCAGTCTCTCTAGCCTCCCTTCAGCAGATGTCTTAATTGGGCGGTGGGACTTCATCCCCACTCTGGTCAACTCTTCTTCTACAAAGCTACCTGTGGACAAGAGGGAGAAATGGCGGGTGAAAGTGTGTTCCCTCTCATTCTTTATGTCTGTATTTAATTTGTCTTGCATGTCTGCAATGTTCTTCAGGTCTAAGGGCAACTTACAAGTCAGCTTTTTGCTGATGTTGTTCATGGGTGTTATCTGGCTCATGAACTCAGACAAAGAGTTAATAAATTACTGTTTGAAAGAAGTCTAATGGAACTTCTCTTTCTTTAGAACTGAACAAATGAAACACACAAGTAATACTGATCATTTATAGTATTACATGGATATGTTACGTCATAAACGATCATCACACTTTCTGGTTACTAAGGCAGAAGTCGTGTTGTTAGCGATCTTCATTTTCCGACAGTTGCGGCTGCAAGACTGCCACTGTATTGTCCCAGATTGTAAATAATGTCACCGTGGTTGCCCTTTCTTTGCTTTTCCTTGTTCCCGAGCAACGTAGAGCAATGGAAGCTATGCTATATTGATGGACGGAGGTCCCTATCGTAATGCTCGTGTTGTACATGCCAATAATAATTTATTGCATTTGTAAAACGCTTTTCATTACAGAGGAATAATCTCTAGTGCATGAAAAATTCTAATAAAAGAAGAAAATAATATTACATAAATAAAAGAACCATCAGATAAAAATGAAATTTAAAGTAAATCGACAATATATACAGTAAACTACAATGATTATCAAGTAAAATCGAATTTAAATTCATATTATATGATAATGTACAGTATAATTTGACTAAAGGGAAGGGTAGGCCAACCACCAGATGTGTGTCTTTTTAAGGCCTGCTTTAAATGTTGTAGGAAGAGTAGCTTTATAAAGAATAATTATGAGAAGTGTCAAATAACTAACCTGTTTTTTTTGCTGCAAAAAGGCTTAAATAAAGGGTTATAACAGTCATATTTTCAAAATTAATGCTAAGATTTCACAATTACTGCCAGGGTATAACTTATGAGCACAACTGTACCTCACTTAAATGATCCAGCCATACATACTTACACGTAACCTATGATTGTAAGATGCATGCTTTAATTATTAGAAATTGGTTAGAAATTCAGATTCAGTGCAAACTTTCGTATGTCTAAAGACTCATGTCTTCAGCATGGTCTATGATTAAGTGTAGTCTGGCCCAGGGGTCTGAAAGTGGAAAGGCTTTATACTGTCCAGCCTTGCTGTCTTGCCAGATGGGCCCTCTCTCGAATGCCATTCAGGGGCAGAGTCAGTGGCTTGTTGTTGTCGTCTATCCGTTGCGCCCATGTCTACATGTCTGTATTGTACATTTTTTATTCAAAAATTTTTAGATACTGGATTTTTTTCTTCCATGAGCTGTGTTTAAGTGTATGAATTTATGCGTGCTTATGTTTAGATTACAAAAGAACATTGATTATCTGCACAAATGAAGTCACGTTCATTCAAAGTGCAACAGTAATTAACCAATGGGCTTACAGACATTGTCCTGCGATGTCGATAAAGGAGATGACAACTGGAAATTCTTTGAGATGAGTTGAGATTGAGTGAGAGGACATCTGTAAGACAGAGTCTGTAACCTCATGAACAATATACTATCAAATGCTGAAATAAGTAATTGAATTACTCTCTCCTTTGACGACTGGGTACGTGATCCTTATTTTAACCAATATACGAAAGGGCAGATTTCTAACAGCTGCAAGACATAATCATCAAAATTGAAACAGAAAAGGTTTGACATTTTTCACTTCATATAATGAAATCTTTGTTACATCTCAGCATAGTAAAAACGACATAGTAAAAGTTAAAACTCTAGATTTTATACATCAATTACTCCCCTGGTTACAATTGTCGGGTATCAAACAACAGTCAGTGCTATGCATATTAAAAGATGTGAAATGTGAATCTCATACAATGACCAATACATACACATCATTGCTTGATATTCTCTTCAGACAACTAATGTAATATCACAGTCTAAACACAAAACAATTTCATCGTAGAACCAAGGGAGATTTTTGCAGAAAGCATTGGTGAATAACTTGTTTCAGAACAACAGAGCAGGGCAGATAATATGTCTAAGAAATCAAACTAACTTTCCAACTGTTATGTTATGTTACCTAATCCCTAAAGACTTTGCCTCTAAAATGAACAGTGAGGATGCACTTAGACCTACCTATACTTTATCGTCCATATTTAGCAAACACAGATACTTTTCCAGCATAGTCACATTTACAGATGAATACCTATTTTTGAAACTGTATAAATATTATGATCAGCTTAGGCATGTACACTGCAATGACACATCAAAGTTGCCGGTGAGCTGGACTAAAAAAAATATTTCATAAGAACACATTCTGTTACCGTTCAAGTAGTGCAAAAGTTCTGCACTTTGGTCAAAAAGAAGGAATTCAAATGTTCACTGACAAATGCTAGGAATGTGAAGCCTCCCTGGTTTTTTAAATAATCACTCTATATTGTCTCCTGAACATTTCCTACAATACATTCACTGCGGCGTATGGAATAGTTTTTTCTGTATTGGGCAATATGTACAGTGTAATATAGTGTTTTGCATTGGGGGCTAAAGAAGATGTAGAAAATATTTGTGTTGCTAGAGGTAGCACGTCATTCCAGATGATTAGACTGTTTTTTCTTTACATACTCTCCTGAATATTTTCTACATTGCTTTCTCTGTGCCACATTCAATGGTTTTTGAGCTATAAGGCAATATGTATTCCATATTCAGTCATTTGCATTGTCTGAATTTTAACCTAGGAACTTGTTTTGAAATAACATGTTGGCCTCCCCTTATTTATAACATATCAGTTTGGAAATAAAACGTTGGCCTCCCCTTATTTAGAAATTGTACACATTTTCGTTACACGGAAGTATTTTTGTATGTTTCTCACAAATAGTGATGGGCATTCCAAATCACTAAAGTGAACTGAATCATTCAATACAGTTCTTTGAAAAGAATTGGATCATTTGAATTGCTTATCCTTTTAATGAATATTTTTGTCCAAGCGCTTAATTCCATCACGGTATCACGGCGGGACCTTGTTGTTTACTGTAATAGCACTTTGTTTTATCACTCACAAAAAAAGTAGCCAAATGTAACCGACATATCCTTGTTTATTTGTTTCAAAAAGGACTAAATTATTCACTCTACAGAAAATAATATCCCAAGTAAATGTAGTAGGCCCTCAAGAACAACAGCAATAAAAAGTTATCGAATTCACCGTGCCGGTTTGGTTTCTGTAGTTAAGGTGCATCCCCATCTTAGGGTGCAAAGAGAAACTCTGTGCCATCATATCCCAACGATTCACACTTGTTCCCTGTAGAGTCGGAGGCACTCTGGTTCTTAAGAGGCTGATCATTGCGCCCATGTCTATGTCTATTACTGTAATATTTTCTTCTAATATTTTGCGATACTGGATTTTTGATTTCCATGAGATGTAAGCCGTTAGCATCAATATTAAAACTAAAAAAGCTTGAATTGTTTCACTTTAGGCATAATGAATTTAGAATATATAAAGGTGTTACGTGGTAAAAGTGAAACTACACGGCACTTTCACTTGTGCCGGAAATCTTAGTAACAAGATCGCAAACTGTCTGAAAAGATCGCCTCCAAATAAACGGTCAGTCGTCGTTGGGTGAGTAAATGACGTATCTTTATTAATGTTGTCTAAGCTTGGATGGACACGAGGAATTAATGCATGGCATCGACATTTGCATTTTCGAAATGTATCAATTACAGGGTGTTTGTTTCTGTTTGTATATGTGTCTGAGTTTAGGATAGACTACGTGGTTGAAACTGTTTCTGTGTATGCGAGTTGTTTAGCTGGTGGGATTAAAGGGAGGTATCTATTTAAAAAACACATCTTAGTGATTTTATTGGTTAGATTATTTATTGGTTAGTGGGTTAGGTTGGTAACATGAATTGTTTCAAATCCCAGCGCTGGCAAGGTGTAACAAAATCTGTTGTGCTCTTCAGCAAAGCACCCCACACTAAATGCTCTTTTACATTGCTCTTGTACATGAAAAGGGGGTTACCATCATATAAAATGGGCTTTTTATTATATGGAGGTAGAGCAGAACAGTTTTACATTCAATTTTCTGAAGGTCACAATGTCAAAAATTGTCAGAGTCAGAGAGATACCTAAGTGTCAGAGAGTGTCAGTAATAGAATAGTTAAAATGAAAGTGAAAGAAGACTTCAAATGGCTACACTGTATGCAGAATCCAAATCACCTTAACTTGCTACTACATTTACACATACTGAGAAATGTACTTTGTGTAAAAGTTCTGGTTATTGTTAACAACAAAGTGATACAGAATGAATGATTCATGTAGGACGTTGAGGGTGGAACGGCAGCAGCTGATGACCCTTTATGTAAACCTTACAATGCCTAGAAGTATACCTCTGCATTAGATAGAAACAGACCCAACTCAGTCAATGATGGATAAACTGAGAAATGACTCTAGAGTTGAACCAGATCAAGATGAACTGAGAGTTAGTTTTCTCAGCTTCAGCAAGCGGTACATCCACTTGTGTGACTTGTTGGTGGTCCTGTAGTTGTAGAGGATGATGGGCCATATGAATGTCAACCACCACTTCCACAGTTTTATCTATGTCAAGTACCATGTTATAATCCATGCAACAGGCCATCTGCAAATCTATCTCTCCACGAACGTTAGGCCTATCAATTGTCTCATGCAGCCACTGCTCAACAACTGTGCTAAAGAAATGTAGTGCAGTTGACAAAGGGCACAAATATTTATTATTATGTTCTTTTTCTTTTCTGAGCACCACACTTATTTTTAGGCCATTGTATATGCATTGCATCTGTGTTCTAAACCTCAGATTTCCATCTAACTCTGACAGTACACCCTCACAGTCATCCTAAAAATGCATGTTACTATGTAAAATATGCTTCCATAAAAGTTGGGATGCTGCGTAAAATGCAGAAAAACAGAATGCAATCGTGCAAATAATGGTTCCCTAAATTTCACTGCAAATATCATCACAGTATAAAAACAAGTCATTTACACATCAGGGATATCAATCTGTCCAGTAAGGAAAGTGTAAGTGATTGGGAATCAATGTCATCTGTTTTGGTACAAATTAAAGTGACAACTGGTGCACTGGAGAGGCAACAGCAAGAGTTTGCAGGTGGTGGCCACAGCCAATTGCTCTCTCCATATCCTTCCTGACAGATTCTTCTCTAGTTTTGCATTTTGCTGGTGTTGCTAGTCACCACTTGTTGCATGAGGCCATACCTGTAGCACACTAAGGTTGCACAGGCAGTCCAGCTCCTCCAGGACCGCACATCCATATGTACCATTGCAAGATGGTTTGCTGTGTCTCCCAGCACAGCAAGGTTCCCTTCCCACATGTTGTGCCGGCTGAGTCGCATCCGGACCAAATGCACCGTAGACCTGGCACGACGAAGCTGTGGACACCGGCGCAGCCTACCCCCTGGCGGAGACACTGTTCTTCACAGACGGCAGGGCCGGGAGCTTGTCGCTCCAAGTGCTCAAGCCCGTGACCAGGGAAGTAGCCAGGGCACTCTCCAGAATGCCCTTACTCAGTGTCTCCAGTCTCCCCTCCACTGTAGTAAGGCTGAGGTGAGACTTGACCATGCCCCGAGTCATAGAGGGCCCCTCAATCTTCCTCTGTGTTCTTGTGCACAGAAGGGACCTCCAGCGCCGCAGGGGAGCAAAGAGGGTCGAAACTCCTGTCCTTCGGGGGGGGGGCGACCTCATCCTCTGAGGATAAAGAGTCAGAACAATTCCACACTTGCTCAGCCGTGCAGGGGAGAACAGTTCTGGAGGTGGACAGAGCTGTGGCCCGGCCGGTTATGTCCCCCTCCGACCCCGACTCCTCCTGAAAGGAGTACTCCTCGGAGAGGAGCGAAAGAACATCAGAGAGAGGGTACCTCCTCTGCTAAGTACGCCAGCCGATGCTTCCTCACCTATAAAGGGAGGACGGCACAGGCAGTACACACAGGCTCCTCTTTGGGGCCGTCGCAAGTATGCAGCGGTCCCAAACATGCACAGCAAAGTGTGTGTGTATCGACTGCTGCTTCGACAGGGACGTTGGTGGCCGGAAGTTAGTAGAAATCACAGTAGACTGCATACTTAAACCTTTCTCGTGAAGAAAAAAGGGAGCCTCAGCAGGGAGTGAGCCTCTCTTTCATAGCCCTGGGGCAGATGGCCGTGAGAGGTGTGATTTGCATATTTACATTTTCAGTGCCAGCCTATTGGCAGAGGGGTAAACCAATAGCAGGTAAACCAAAATTCAGCAGTGAGCTTGTCCCTTTCAGAGCTTTAGTGGCTGCACTGTCATCCTCACACACTTGCAGGAAGTGTGTTATCATATTATTGATCTTAGGCAGAATGGTAGACAACGAATCATGTATTTCCTGTAAAAGTAAACTCCATCAGAGTAACCATGGGCTTTAGAACTGAAACAATGTCCTCTAAAAGTCTCCACTGAGCAATATTGTTTGCTACTGGTGTAATGTAGTTTACTAGGTATTTTACTGGCGTTCATGTAGTTTGCTAGGTAGCCAGTAAAGTCCAAATGAAGTAAAATATTGAAAGTTAGCATAATTGACGTTACATCTGCTAAACCTAGATAAAGATAATAATGAGGCTAATCTTTGTTGCAACATCAGTTTAGATTATTCTGGAAGCAACGTCAGCATTTTTACCTCTCATCTAAGCCATGAATCTCGCTGTGTTCTTCTTTTCCATGTCTCACAAATGTTTCACATATTGGAAGCCATTTTAACATTTATTTGCTAGACTTAATTATCCGGAATTAATATGACAGATATCAACATCTTAATTTTGACTAGTCGTAATTACATTGTGACAAGTCAGGATTTTGATTGAAGATATCTGTAACGTCATTATGACTAGTCAAATCTAAAGTTAAAGATATCTGTAATTCAGTTTTGACTTGTCAACATTTTATTACAGATATCAGCAGTGTCCTCACTGAAAACGACACTCGACTTGTCTCACATCCTAAATGAAAATTGAAGATATCTGTAATTTTGTTTTGACTAGTCAGATGCAGATATCTCAAACAACATTAGGACTATTTCGAATTGTTTTTGCCTGGCGTTAATCATGTGAGGCAACAGATCATTTTAGCCCAGCAATGCATTTGCTAGACTTAGCAGCAATTGCGTTTTCAGGTGTGGATATAATAGTTAAAACATTTCATGAAATAGAGCAAGGTAATCATCTGGGAGTTTGTGGTGAGTAATAGTTTCTTTTTAAGTAATTGTCTTTTCGAAGAAAGTAAATATTCTGTATTTCTTGTTAACAGCGCCTGTCGTGCACAACCTGCATCCTTAACAATTCTATCTAAAACTAGAACTTAGGCCTCACGCAGGCCTGACATGCTTGCCATACGGTTGGATGAGTCTTAGCATACTGTATATTTGAATACAAGGAAGCCACTTACTCCGCTCCTGCCTCCAACATTTAACTACGGATATCCACAACATAATTTTGCCTGACTAAAACCCCAATTCCAGATATCTAGAATTACATTTTGACTAAGCAGAATGAAAGTTAAAGATAACTCCAATTTGAGATATCTCCAATAAAAATAATTTGAAGATATCTATGACTTAATAATATATATCTGCAATTACATTATGACTAGCTGTAATTCAGTTTCAGATATTTTCAATTTACTCAGACAAGTCCGAATTCTAGTAAAAGATATCTACAACAGATTTATAACTAGTTAAAACTTTATTTAAGATATTGCAAAATAACTAGATTTCTTAAATTGAGGGGGATTGAAGATATCTTGAACTGGATATAGTCAGAATTAACTTATAGATATCTGGATCTGGAATAACAACTAGTCAGAATTCAGTTGAACATATCAACAATAGACATTGCGGATATCTGCAACTAATTTAAAAATATCGGAAATGAGAAACCCCATTGACCTGAATGGCAATAGTTGTTCAAAACTGCCTAGTCAAAACTTAATTGCAAATATGTCCAACTGTGCTTTTGACTAGTCAGAATAATGTTATGGATATCTTGAATTGGAGCTGTGACTTGGCAAAATTACATTGTAGATATCTGTATGAAATATCCAGTCTGGCGAATAAATGTTAAAACTGCTTGCCATAGACATTAAGTGTTGATTAGCTATTTAATTGTGATGTATAAACAATCTGATTATTCTGCAGGCGGGACATTGAGCAATACAAGCAGAAAGCTTAAGAGAGAGATGTGGCAACCAAATAACACATTTTCCCACGTACTTTTGGGAGAATTTATGTTTGTTTTTGCAAACTTCAGCCGAGCTTGGATGTTTTTCTTTGTAAGAAAAGGCTTCCATCTTGCCCACAACCCATTCATATGAAGAATATGGGAGATTGTTGTCACATGTAGCACACAGCCAGTACTTGCCAGAAATTCCTGCAGCTCCTTTAAGGTTGCTGTAGGCCTCTTGGAAGCCACCATGACCAGTTTTCTTTTTGTCTTTTCATCAATTTTGGAGGGACGTCCAGTTTTTGGTAATGTCTCTGTTGTGCCATATTTTTTCCATTTGATGATGACTGTCCTCACTGTGTTCCATGGTATATCTAATACTTTGGATATTTTTTTTACCCTTCTCCTGACTGATATCGTTCAACTATGAGATTCCTCTGATGATTTGGAAGCTCTCTGTGGACCATGGCTTTTGCTCTAAAATGCAACTAAGAAAATGTCAGGAAAATCCTACTAGAGCAGCTGAACTTTATTTGTGATTAATCAGAGTCACTTTAAATGATGGCAGGTGCGTAACTATTTCTATTTAAAATGATTTTGAATGTGATTGGTTAATTCTGAACAAAGTCACATCCCCAGTTATAAGAGGGTGTGCACACTTGTGCAACCAGGTTATTGTAAGGTTTTTATTTTTCATTTTCCCCCTGGAACCTTACAGTTTGTTTTTCAATTGAATTGTTCACATTATAGGTCACATTAAAAGTGGAAGACATTCTGCCATGTTTTATCTTTGTCTCATTCTTTTGAATCATAAAAAAAACTGCATTTTAACAGGGGTGTGTAGACTTTTTATATCCACTGTATGTACAATGTTATGTATATCATTGATTCATCCTCTTGCGATATTTTTGCTGTGTGAAATTTTTTCTTAAATTCTCATTAAGTAGCTGTAGGGTGCAATGCCATCATTCATAAGCTTATTGCATTCATATGTATCTATAATATTCAATAACTCTACCAATTGCTTCTAGTTTACACTGCTAAGTATATTACTCCTATACTTGCCATATCTAAATGTTCAAATATGACCCAGATTGCTGCTGTATTAATAATATTACCTAGATTGCTGCTAGTTTACGGTACACTTTTTTATTCTGCTGCCAGTGTACAGTATTAGGTATATTGTTGCTTTATTTAATTGTTATTTTCTAGCTCTAATTTTTCTCAAACACTCTATTTATTAACTCTCACTAAATATTTGTCAGGTGCCATGTCACAAGAGTGACATAGTGTCACATTGTGCAATTTGATGCTGTGTTGTTCAGTGTATTTGACAAATAAACATAAAAAATGCCTGACACCGCCAAGTTGCGCTACAGACTGTGTTGTAACTTTCATTTTTACAGTTCATTGAAATTATTTATAGAAACATTACTTTCTTGTTTACATATTATTCATTTGATGCATTGATGAATGGACAAGGACAATAAGATACATTTGTCACTACGGTGTCACATTGAGTTGCCAGAATGAAATTCCCACAAGCTGATGGGTGATTTTGTTTTACGTTGACCATTGTTAATTCTTTTTGTTCTCAACAAATTACACAATGTACAGTAGATATTGATCTTAAAATGTTTTTATTCATTGAGACCCAATGTGTGAGGTGTGTTCCCTTTATGTATTGTAATATTTTCTATTGCAATATGTTTTAATTTATATTTTACGCAGCATCCCAACTTTTTGGAGGCTTAGGACTAACTACTTTCTTACTTTCATTGAAATCTGGCTACATTTTTTAACTACACTCGACAACATTCTCGGTCTTAAGTACAGCCCTGGGCCCGGTTTCCCAAAGCACTAATATGATCGTAAGATGCACATAAGTGACTCGTAATTTAATGAGTGCGTTTCCCGAAAGCATCGTTATTTAAGTGGCACATAACATTGCTCAAT
This sequence comes from Esox niger, assembly GCA_016801105.1. NCBI lineage: Eukaryota > Metazoa > Chordata > Actinopteri > Esociformes > Esocidae > Esox > Esox niger. The sequence continues at coordinate 445 of JACXGJ010010080.1, read as the reverse complement.
AATTAGCGAGTGCTCCGGACCACTCGTTCGTCTATCTTAACCGATCTTATCAGGCACTCTACTGTTCTTGTGATATAGCTCCTCCTTCAACATGCGTAGTGTGATCGCAAACAGTTAATTAAGGCAATAGAAAAAATATCAAATTGGTTTAAATTTAGACCAATTTATTTAGGCTAGAAAAATTATGTAAGTGCATAAGTGAATGTGAATGGGTCCGTGTACCTTTCGGTCATAAGATTATGTCTTTTGTTGCAGCCTAACCTGCTCCACCCGAGTAAGTTGATGAGAAGAGAATTAGACCAAAGACAGATTCAATATTTAACGCACTTTATTGCGTACAACAGATATATCTGGAGACCCGCTTACCAACAAGTCTGACTCTTGCCTTTCGTCTTCCTCTTTTATACAGACATTTTAAGTTGGACCCTGAGCTATGCATTATCTC
>JACXGJ010010079.1:0-22721 GCA_016801105.1 Esox niger | reverse complement strand
CACACACACACACACACACACACACACACACACACACACACACATTCTTGCAGGAACAGAAGGCATTCAGACATGCACAGACGTAGAGAACCCCATACCTGCCTTGCCTATGAAAACAGAAAGCAACTGAAACTCACTAACCTCCCCGACCCCAACGTACTGTATATTGAGAGACCTGACACAAGGTTCAGACAACTTGACAGCTATCAAGTGCACACACACACACGCACACGTACACTCACACCCCCACCCGAACACACACACACACACAGGAAGTTTAACCTAGATGCAAACGCCAACATTAAAGCAAAGAGACACACTTATATGGAATTACAGGAGTTCTATGAGGAGTGTATGGCGGAGGGAGAGCACGAGAGAAGCGGCGTGACAGGAGGCGTCGCTCTCACAGCCGTCCATCCTGCACACAACAAACAGGCCCAGAGCCCCGTAGCGAGACCCAGAAGCGCCCCCCCCTCCGCGGTCTGGGCACACACCCCGCCTGCCCAGGACCACAACCAGAAAAACAAGCGTGATTGCACAGTTCCCATGGAAGTGGACATCAGGGTTCATTAAACACAGTCAACATACAGAACGCTGTTCTTGTGAGGGATTTTCTCTCTCACTCAAGCTATTGTCACCAGTCAGTGTGACTATGTCAGTGCTTCTCTGAGGGTCTTGCAAGGATGATGCTCTGCCCGATATTTCGAGGGTGCTGAGTGATTAAGCAGTAATTCAGCAACACAGAAGCTGTGAGCATTCAGGTTTGAACATGTACTGTATGTATGTACTGTATGTATGTGAAGTATGTATGTACTGTATGTACAGTATGTACAGTATGTATGTCCAGCATGTGTGTACTGTATGTATGTACTGTATATATATCCAGTGTGTATGTACTGTGTGTACAGTATGTACAGTATGTACTGTGTGTATGTCCAGTATGTACTATGTGGATGTCCAGTATGTATATCCATTATGTACTGTATGTAATTTCCAATATGTATGTCCAGTATGTACTGTATGTATGTCCAGTATGTATGTACTGTATGTCCAGTATGTATGTACTTTATGTATGTCCATTATGTATGTACTGTATGTATGTACTGTATGTATATCCAGTATGTATGTATGACAAACAGACAGAAGATGCCATGAGTTTGGCTCTTCCTGACAGGTAAACTGAGCTGAACACATAGCATAGTCCATAGGGAGATTCTGTAAGCAAGGCTAACCATCACTGCAATCTCACCAGGGAAACACTTCTTCACACAGAAAAAGACAGAGAGAAAAAGAGGGAAAGAGAGAAAGTGGGGGAGGTGGCCTGTAATCTATAACAGGTATTCACTTGTAATAAATGGCTAACTAGGACAATGATGTGCAAGTAATAACGCACAAGAGCATGTGATATGTGGCCTAAGCAGTTCTTAGACACAACACATTGTGGAGTGCTTGGACAAAAAAGTTGTGGTGAATTGGCAATATACCACAAACTCCTGAGATGTTTAATTGCTATAATAAGCTGTATGCATATATGTATGGCATTGGCATGGTGAAATGGATTGAAGAGAGACACTGGAACACAGTACTGTGTCCCGATTGCAGGAGACAGCAGACACGCGCGCACACACACACACACACACACACACACACAAAGCCAGAGACAGGAATTTCACACACTCATCTGTATTTTGTCCAGCGGATCCAATCCAGCTGTAGAGGTAGCGGCAATTCACACACTTTTAGCTTGGTAAATCAGCCTGTAAAAGCCTGCAAGGCCATCTTGGTCACGGACACGGCTGATACCTAACCAGAACCCTATAGCCTAAACCCAGCTCTGCAGTCTTCTGAAAAAAGGCCCAAATAAAACCCCTATTGGCTTATTTAGTGCACTGGCTTTTTGGTCAAAAGTAGTGAACTCTAGAGAGAATAGGGTTCTAGCTGGGCCCCAAGATCTGTCTTCTAACCTCTCATTGGTAGACAAGCATAGCCGTCTCATGGACCATCAAAAGCACAGAGCGCGAAACAGACAGGGGGGTGAGAGAAAGGGAGGTAGAGAAAGAAAATAGAGAGGCCGAGCGAAAGAGAGAGAGATGAGGCCTTACACCAGAGGAGAAAACAAAGGCACAGGACACGCAGGAGAGGAGGAAAAAAGAGAGAATATGCAAGCGTATTAATCAAAGCGACCAGGCAGACATTTTGTTAAATTGCTCTGGGGAGAATGCCTTGTCTGAGAGAGGAGAGGAGAAGAGAGGATTTATTTACACTGCATAATAACATGCTTCTTGTTAGAGGTACATACCACTTCCACAGTACCAAGCGATCTGCTACCATTATATATATTATTATCTGTTTGCATTACATATGGATCTAGGTTGATTCTTAATTATTATAGTAACAAGGTGACATCAAATCAATGTCATATACTTTAGAAAATCAAAATTGCTCAGAAAAATTCGAACAATTCCCCATTTAAAATTAAAATGCATATGACAAGTTTGTCTACTTAATCTTCTATTTAAATGGATCAAACATGGGGTTAAAGATGTATCTAATTTATTGCTAACTACCTAATAAAATGTCGATTATTCCAAATGTTTGAAAAAGAGTAGAGATAAAGGGAGGGAGAGAGAGGGAGAGAAGAAGAAGGCTTTGTGGATGTTGTAAAGACAGATGCCAGCGAGAGGTGTTGACAATCTAACCAGGGTGTGATGATGTCCATATCGTCAGAAACATCCGCATGGAGTCGTTGAAAAGACTCACTCTAACTCCTACTATCTACTACCTAACCCAACTACCCACCTACAACAACACACACACACACTCACACACACACACATACATTTAAGACGGCTTCTCTGTCATTCAAACTTCAAGTGCTGCATGCCACAGGCACACACAGCCTAAGAGCTCCCCCTAGCAGGTGAAATGAAGCAGATCTAGAGAGGGAGAGGGAGAAATGGAGAGAAAAAGGGGGGGGACAGAGAGAGGGAGAGAGAGACTTCAGCGAAGAGAGAAGTATATATAAACAGCTAACATCAAGTCAAAGACGGTGTTGAGTGATCCAGTAGCGAAGACCTTTGACCGTACCTAAAGCAAGCAGACCAGGCCTCTGGCATGCAGGTTATGAAGACGTATGGGCAGGGCGATGGTTTCAGGGATAGTTTGGGCTCTCCGGTTGGTATTAGCAGTAGGGAACAGAGTGCAGTACAGAAGCCTTTCAGCTGTGCAGTTGGAGGTACAGTACGACAGGCGAACCAACAGCCATCTAATCAAGAAGAATTACTTTAGACGTGCTGCTTTCTGAAACCATTGTCTTTCCCTGAATACTGAATTATTCACTACTCTCAAGATGCTTTTTGTGTTTCTCTCTCACACAAACACACACACGCAAACTCTCTCTCCTCCCTCTCGCTCCCTCTCACACACACACACACACACACACACACACAAAAACACACAAATTCAGACACACAACAACGTTAGTGACATCATGCTGGAGGTTAAAAAAAAATAGACATTCCTTAATCAACAACAATATTAAGGAGCCCAGTATGACTAGTTTGTCCAAGTTCTGGAGATTTTATACAGTGACATTCCAAGGTACCTAAAACTAAATTAGAATATTTAGGCCATTGATGAAATTCAGAAATTAGGGCCACATAGGAATTTAAAAAGTTTGGGCGTGAAAATAAGTTTTGAGACTTTAAACCCATTGAAGCTATATGCCCACAGCATTCATAAAAACGCATCCGGTTAAGATTTTATGGGATAATGTGTTTCCTTTTATTCAGCTCCATACAGATGTTCATTTTCACAGAGACACAGTAAGACGAGCGGTGACACCTCCATCACACCTTAGAATGAACCCTGTTCATTCCTCTGCCTGTGAGTCTGTCAATCAGTCTGTGTGTCTGTCTGTCTGGACTCTCTACTAAACAAAGACCAGTACAGAGGTGTTCTCCTCTAGTTCCCCTCACTCTCAAGCAGTGTCGGCTGCAGTTACACAATAATTCACACACCGGGCTAACACACTGTGTCTATGTATCGGAATCAGAATCCGCTTTACTCGCCAGGTATGTATACACATACGAGGATTTAGACTCGGTGTGTCAGACACTAAAATAGGACATCACAGCACCTCTTAACTGTTGAAATCACAATCACTAAATACTTTTAATGGCAGCAATATATTTTATGACAGAATTATATACTTCAAATGTAAATTGTTTAGGTTTAAACCCTGTAAAATTACAGGGAACAGCTTGTTGAAATAGTGTAATATTTTGCGTCAATTGAATTATTGTAAAAAAAAATTGTTCATGATATTATCTCTTGAAAAAAAATGGATCAATTAAAAGTCATAAATAGGTATTTGACTCCACGTCAACATAGAGTAAGGAAATATCTCGGCGATAATAGACATCCGGAAAAAGACACCTTACGTTAGTGTTTCAATATACATGTCTGAAAATAAGCTTAAATTCAAATGTTCCAAAATTAACTCACTCAAACAAATAAATCCATGTAGTGCTTGGAAGTGTTTCAATGTGTCCCACAACCTGAGCAGCAGTCTGTTGTTAAGCTTACAGAGAATGTGTGCTATAATGTGGCACACACCACCCCAGGCCTGCAGTCGAGCCAGTGAAACTATTGAAGTGCAACACTGCAAAGTTTGCACTTCTCCCTGCGTTCTTTTGTGACAAAGAACCCATCTGAATGATCTAGCGCAACGGAACCTGTAGAAGCCGACTGTCTCAAAGGCAGGGCTAATCCAGAGGAAGATCTACACTTAACTCCGACTGAATAATATGGACTACGTGTTGATTAGCAGACAGACAGACAGGCACACACACACACACACACACACACACAGATTTTTACTGCCTTTTCGAGACTGACCCTTAAGTCAAAAATGAAGGACGGTGAGAAAGGGAGTAGCTGGCACATTATTTCACCATACATACATACATCACAATCATATGAGAAATGCATTTATACAGGTCAACAAAGCACCGGAATCAAGAGGGGAATCCGTTTAATGGATAAAACTCATTTAATTTACACCAGGATTCAACTGTCACAAAAAGCTTTTTGCAGCATGGAATGTGGGTTGCTTACAATTTCTATTGTCTTATAGTGCATAAAAAGATACATGTAAATTGTGGTGATTGTCATATGTGCATGGTCATTTGCATAAAGTGTACATGCTTGTGTGTGTGTGTGTGTGTGTTTGTGTGCACACGCATGCGAGTGCATTTACGTTCAACCATGAATCCCAAATAAATGATACATCTCTGATCCATAAATGATTAAATGTGTCCTCCCATAGCCATCCTTTCTGCAACATACAATCATGATTTAGATTACCGGACAGGTTTCACCGGTTAGATATTCAGACCGGTCGGGTGATGGTGATCTTGGTGTGTAGCGTATAATTCTACTGCACCTCTCACAACTCACACCAAACCTCATGCTGTATCTTTAATAAGAAAATGTGTTTTGCACATTCACAAAAAAACATACACACACACACACACACACACACACAGACAGACAAACATGGATTCAGAGCAGCTACTGTTGAAATGCAGGGTCATTAGGCTGTGTGTGTGTGTGTGTGTGTGTGTGTGTGTGTGTGTGTGTGTGTGTGTGTGTGCGTGTTTTCGATAACAGAGAGGCAGAATCCACTAAGAAGCCGTTTGCATGTCCATATAAACTAAATGGTTCTCATAAATGTAGATTGACACTCAGATTGCCATTCAGACACCAGTTTCCTTGTGTGTGTGTGTGTGTGTGTGTGTGTGTGTGTGTGTGTGTGTGTGTGTGTGTGCGCGCTTGGCATATTTCTTAAAACCCCTCATTTGTAGTCTACATTAGATCTGAAGTGGAGACAACCCTAAAACAGCCCTAACTCCAACCCTACCCCTCTCACACACACACACACACACACACAAAGACAAACCCGTCCTTTGCAAAAATGTCCAGAACGAGCGCCATATGACGAATGCCAATATAAGTGTGTATCACATAGGGCAATTTGAAACGTTTAACTGCCTAGTGGCCTGCAGAGTTTGGTCAGAGTGAGATGGCCGGGCTTGCCCCTCTCTAGGCTAAACAAAACACTGCTGTTATTTCAATCAACGTGTGTGCCAACGACAACACTGGTGGATGAAGACAGGATGGGATGACTAGCAGAAGGAAAAATCTCTGCGTGTGATAAATGATGGAAGGATGACTGGAGCTGCAGCCATCACATACAGAACTGAGTCCAGAGGACCGACTCAAGAGCCACACTGATATAGACACACACACACACACACACAACGAAACACACACAAAGATAGAGAGGAGAGACACAAACACACCGTGCACCATAAACACAAATAGACACACAGGCAAAGATCAAGACAAACACAGACAATGATTGGCATGCGTGTGCATACACGCACACACACTAAAATGATTAGGCCATAAAAGTAAGAGTGGTGTGTGGGAGAGAATGTGCAGAGTACACAGTCCTAACCCCAAACAACACAAAACATATTGGACTCAGATGACATCACTCTGGAAGGCCTGTGTTCTAAGTTAGCTGGCTGGATTAAACAAGACTTCAGAACCCCATAGAAGAAGACAATGTATATGATTTAATTGTTTGAACGTGGTCTCTCCTATGCCTTTAACTACTTCTTAAAATGTGGCCAAGCTATCTTTGTTTGGCAATACTTCTTGTGCGTTGTTGTTTTCTGGTTATCTGATTCTAGTTCACGTTTAGAAACGTTTGACAATAACACTAGGTTATTTGCCTACCATAAGTTAATTACGTAATAAATAATCAATTAATAGGTGTCCCATACATGCGAAAATAGACAATCAGTAGGGAAATTATTTTCTCATAAAATGTCCGCGTTTCCTGCTAAATCTTTTATCGGTTCGCGTCTACCTTGACACGACTCAGCCGTTGCTTTGTGCAGGCACCGTTCCTAAAACACATTCGCCCCTTCTAACTGCGATGTTTCTGCCAGCCAATACACTTGTAATGTAGTGCTGGTCGCCTTTAGTATCCTAGGTTACACGTATCTTCAGCTGTATTAGTCAAAAACTAGAACACGTGTAATACATTGGTAGAAGACTTAAAATAGCCTACAAAGACGTGTTGACACACACACTTATTACAAATAGAAATGTTTTGGGGAACTCATGCTGAATTCAACATCTAGAAATTAGAGTAGCCTAGGCAGGTACAAAAAGCATCGGAGATGTCCACCAATCATAAGACAAAAAGACAGCATGAAAAGCAGACCCCATAAAACGAAACCTTCTGATGAACATACATCTATAGCTTGTCAAAACAGAAAGTAGGCTACTTACTTTCAATTGTCTCATCCTATTTTGAGAATTATATAAAAATAATACAGGATTGTAGCCTACATACATCATGTCAATGTGTTATTCAATTAATTCAACCCTCAACATTGTAATAATGCAATTCAGATTAAAAGGCATAAAGGCAGAGACAGCGAGTACGGTGTCATCCGTTGGATTACGTAGATGGCACGAGGATGTCTAACTGGTGCCCCCGCAACCGGAGAAGAAAACTACACAATGTTTATATATTTAAATCATATTTTGGAATTAAACATGTACGCCTATTCCGTTTGCTGCATGAAAAAAACAAGTCATAACAGTTTTGGATGTTCGATAAAAGTTTAGTGGTTTGGTAAAATGTTATGTTTTTCCTTCATTTCTATACTAAAACTCATTTCTCTGTTTCGGTAGGTAACACGATTTTCGGCTTCAATAATGTGTCTTTCCATCTTAAAATGGTGTGTCAAAGCATAACCAATCATGTCTATTATTATTATTTTCATATTCTTAGAAATGCATGTCTTACAGCAGCAAGTGTATGACTGGGCTACTGGAACATGAAAGTGTGTTGAAACTGAATAATGTTACTATAACATGATACTTAGTGAATTCTTCAGTTAATGCACTAATGCATAATAATATTTTTTTAAGTACAGGGTTAGATAGCAATTGTCCCAAAGATGTCAGAAATCCACCCCCAGACGCATGGTAGTACTTGGCATTCTACTTGGCTGTGCAGCCAGATACAGTACCTGACGGCCTATAACTTGCACCAACAACATAGCACGTACACAAAATTTACACAGTTCAAATATCTTTTCTGAAGAAAATACTAGTAATGGTGACATTTCAGTGAAATAACACGAATGTAAAATACTTTATAAATTGGGAATACTGTTTAAATTCAAGCAGCTTTAGCCTGTTCCAACTAATATAGCATGCATAAAGTGCAGGGAATTTAATTTAAATGTGATAGGCCTACATACAAGACGTGTTAGCAATATAACATGCCTACTTTTAAGTAATCATTTTTTACATTGAATTTAATTTATTCGATTAATTACAATTTAAAATGTAATTCTTTGCTTGCTACTAAAAACGTATCATATTTGTTATAGTTTCCCAAACGCTAACGCAGTTGAAGAGTTGACTAGGCACTCTCACTGAAGTTGTTTAAATTAGCCAACTCTGTGAGTAAAGACAAAATGACTGAACCTCCGCTGAATGTAAAAATGAAAATAAAATTGTGTGGAATTCTCAGTAGGCTAATATTGAAAACAGGGAGGCTACTTACGTGCTATTAATTCTCTTTGTGACACGTGCTGTGGGTTCCCCTGCTTGCGACGGGACATTGCCCTGGCATTTACACTGGCATTGCCCGGAGACCAGCACTCTGAAGGATGGGCTCGCTTCCCTCCTATTGCCTCTTCCTGCTCGGCACTCAACTTTTCCTGAGACCTCCACAAGACGGAGGCTCCTGCGCTCGGACCGCCGGCCGGGGTGGGTGGTTGATCGGGCGTCGTGCTGTAGGCTAGTGTTCCCCTCGTTTGGAGATGCGAAAATGTATTTAGCGTTTCGCCTCGTCGGTCCACTCAGCCCTTCTGTTTGCGTGAATAGCCCGGGCTATAGCCTACCTTCAATTCACCTTCTCACTGTAGGTTACTCAAACCATTTGGCAAGAAGTGAGAGAAGTGAGATCTGTCCGAGTATAAAAAAAGACAGAGATAAGCAGTGGGGAAAATATCCTTGGATGTTTGACGGTTGCTGTGAGTGACAGTTAGGATCAAACCCTAGCGACTGTCCCTCTACCTAGTGAAAGAAGAATCAGAACCCGATGGCCAGTGCGCGCGCTGACAGCTCGGGTACGCTCGGTATCACTGTGTCCAGTAAATGGCTCAGCCGCTTAATTGCGATTTATTTCGTTTCTTCTTTGGGAAAAAAATAAATGAAAAAAATGCTATGACATACAGTTGCAGTAATTGTTGATTCAATTTTACAAAATTATGAATCCATTTTTTCTTCTCTGGAACTTGGGTATCGCCAAGTGATGGGCACTTCTGTTGGTGCAGCCTTGAGCATGCAATGCCAGGCAGGTACTTTTCAGTGTCCTCAACTCCAAGTGTTCTGTCCCTTTGTATGGCTCTGTGGAGACCGGGTATACAGGCTGCCACCTCCTTTCTCAATAAACCAAGACCTACACGCTTTTTTTCTCCCCTTTCTCTGTGTAAGTGTGAAGATGGCGGAGTGAGTCCTGCTTCCCCCGAGCTCTCTGTCTCTCTGTGGCTAGTGCTGCCTCCGTACAATGGGATAAAATTCAAGTTCAAGTGCGGACGTGACGTTAAGTCTACAGTGAGAAAGAAAAATTGGAGACTGCAAGAGCACTGGGGGCGACTAGTGGTGGCTTTTCACAACTATCGGATCACCAACAGCAAGCAATGGACAGCGCGCCGTCACCGTCTCAGAGAGAGCAGCAGTGGACGGTGCGGTTCGCTCTCAATGCCTCAAACAGACACGCGGAAGAGAAACTCTCACTGTTCAGAAAAAGTTACGTATTATTTAATTTACTGGAAATAGTATTCAACAAAAAAAATCAGTTGACCCAATGACTCATGACCTAATTGCCTGAGACATTTACATCGTGGATTTTGTTTTTGTTCAGACCTGCTGGACAGTTAAAAATACAATATGAAATGCGTTTATTTTCACCCGTCAAATAACGATTATTGTATATAATTTTGGATGGCATTTTGTTAACATATTAGGTCAATTATTTTGTTAGTGGATGGCCCTTGTTAAGATGGTCACAAAGGTATTTATTTTATGTGCGCGTATTTCTGTCTGAGCTTTTCACGTCTTATTCCAGTATGACATATTAAGGGGTGGAGGCACTTGTCAAACGAGCTGATATTAATTTAAAGTTCTTAGAAACATCATTTATTTCATAGTCTATCTTGCTACATTATCCATTTAGATAACATTTTACCAATTTTCTGGAAGGCGTCCCTTTGCGAGGTAATTTGACGGTGGAATGAGACATTTAAATAGCTCTTAATTTGTTCAGATATGCTATCATAAAATACCAGAATATCTTAACTCACTGGGAATTTTTTTTTAAATAAAGAAATACTGGATGTCATTTTGAAGTTGATTAGTCATAACTGTCTGCAAAATTTGTTTAACGTTTTAACAAAATCCTTGCCTAGTGATCTTATTTATCGTAGACCCTATGCTTTTCGCAGTGATTAATTGATATACGTGAGCTAGATTTCTATGCATTCGGAGTTATAGTATCTTCCGTTAAAAACGTAACATGACCTAGAAGACACAAAGCAAATTCCAAGCATCATACCAATCAGAGGCCGATCAAATACAAAATGTGTCTGTGCACATTCTTGCGAGGTTACAAGACACCTGGCAGTGACTGTTTCGTTATTTACAGGTTTTAGCCTGCCTATGATTCCAGTAGCCTAATGTAAAAAGTGGCCAATTATTGGAATATGAATGAATAAATATATATAAATATATACTTAAAATGTTTCGGATCTTGAACTATTGATAATAATATGGACCGTTCATGTTTCTTTATTAATGAGTTCCAAATCAAAATATATTAGCAAATGTCCAGATATTATGTGTTTGGTATCATGCAAGCATTTCATATTAAACAAGCTCCTTTGCCCTAATTCTGCACACTGGAGTTCATTTCCATCACCAGGGCCTGATCAAACTCATTATGCCCAGAAATTAGAGAAAAACACTTCCAAGTGAAATTAATGTCAAGCTGAAAATGAGAAACAGATACCTGGGCCAAGAACGAGAAACCGATCCTGACCAAACTGTGTCTTCAGCATGTAATGTGCAATGCAGATGATCCAGTCATCATACTCTGCTCTGCACTTCCACCGCCTGTCTGTGAGTGTGTGTGTGTGTGTGTGTGTGTGTGTGAGACTTGGAGACAAAGTAAAGTACTGGGTTTTAGCAGAGCGTCTCCCTTCTCCATACACAGGGCTGTGTTGCTAATCTCCTACATGTCTTAGAGGGAGCAGACTGACAGGACAGGAAGATAGGCAGTAAGGCAGGCGAGCGGCCAGCTATGAGACTGAATAGAGATAGACAGATGAATACATCATTGTTTAGCTCTGATAAAGATCTTCGGGATTTTAAAAAACAAATTAATTTAATTTGAAATTATGACAAATAATTCAAATTCTTGTTGCAAATTACACACATTTGAAACAATACAGAGCAATGTCTGTTCAAATTCCAATAAGCACACCTGGGAATAGACTGAAGATCAACTATTAAACCGCATGTTTGCTGTAATATCCCATGCATCCTGATTGGACCTATTGTTGCTTAACTCCATATTCTAACTTAAACTCCCCTCTACTTTCAACCCAAGCATGTTATCAACCTAGACTTTCAAAAACATTACTGTGTCTAGTGAAATCGATTCTCTCAGACAAAAACAAAACCTTTCACATTAATTTCCTAATGGAGGGAATCACAAGTGAGGATTTCTCTCCTCTAGACACATAAGGTCTCAAACAAATCTGCTGGCCATCCTTTGCACATCCATTTCTATCACATTCATTGGCTCAGCTGATGCCAACTTCTAGAGCTAATTAACAGCCGTCTTCACATCTCAGTAGCTGGATTGGTGACACTCTGCACACCCTCTTCATCAACTTCCCTATCCTCTTCCATTGGCTGGGGTTTTAATTCGTACATCACGGCATCCCACCACTCCGTCTCAAGATGTTTATGCATGTTTATCTCCATGTGTTGCCAGGTCAGGTATTCATCCACCTGCATCCATCAACATCTCCATCTCTCTGTTGATCGTGGGGGAATCCAAAAGGCCTGCTATTCCAGGGTTTTATCCCCGGCGCATTCATGATGTTGCCTATTGGCTGAGCCTCCCTCTCACAGCTAGATTATGGGGAGAGAAGGGTTTGTTCCTGTGCCAGGTGCTGTCTGCCCCACAGATCTTCCTGCTGAGGAACCATGAAATATGCCTCTTTAAGCCTTCGTTGCCCACGTACTGCTCAGTGCTGGCTGAGAGTGCCGTTACCCCAAAGCGTCATGTAACACCGCCACCACGACATGTTGAATGGACTTGGTTACTTTGTTCAGTCCTCCACATCGCCTTGAGTGCTCTTCCATTCTTCGCTCTCTCACTCTCGCTCTCTATCTATCTCTGGGTCTCTGTTTGTCGATACCAGTCCCTTCCCTTTCCTCTCCTTTCTTCACGGCTCAGTTTGGCTGGGGCCCTTAGTTTCAGCTGTCTTCAGTAGCAGCTTGACAGACTCTGAGCCAAGCGCTTCCCTCCTTCTCCTTTACCAGCAGCAGTGGGAGGATATAAATAGACATTTTCATGCTCATTTACAATAAAAAGAAAGATTGCAGGTTCTTCCAAATTGTGTTTTTGTTGTACATATAACAGAACATCCACTTCCTTTGTCCTCACATGACTTAGCTGAAGGCATTAAGTTGAAATGTAAATCATTGTCGTGTTTAAGACTTTAAGTACATGCAAACAGTTTTCGGTTTTATGGAAAGTAACGTAAGGGATTAAGATTAGTGTTGATTGGTCGGCACATCACTGTGTTGGAGGCAGTGGTCACAGCAAAGTACTAATAGGAATGGGCGGATTGCAAACAATCCTGTTGTCTCATTAAGTGGAATGGTCACCAACTGTCAAGTAGAGAGAAAAATTCTAATCATCAGAACATGTCACAATCATCATCAACCAGATTAAGAAGAAAAAGTCAATTTGTGAGCTTTCTGATTGGCTCATTAATCAGACACACATTGGGCAGGTGCAGTCCCCTCAGTATTGTAACATTTCCTTCCTATTGAAAGTTCACGGGTCAATTCCTCTCTGAGTTGTGGGCCATCAGTGTAATAAGTTATGGGTATGTCGTCACCACGCCAACACTTCCTGGATGTAAATGTTATGTTTTTGCCCCCTCATTTCATTTGCATATATAGTATATGCAGTGTTTGGGTTTATGCTAATGCTAAATAAGCCATTTCTATGGGCTAATGATTCTAGCTAGAGATTAGAGGATAATTAACTGGATATAGAGATGTCCTTAGGATTCATTAGATCACTTGGTTACTAAAGACCAACTTTATAAGGACTTGTTTTCACTGTCTGTTGTTTATGTAGTAACAATGTATTATCATCAACTTTCTGTATATTTTCACTCAGAGGAATTGACATTCCCTCCAGAAAATAATATGAAACAGTTTGATGTTGGCAGACAGAGGGAGTGACAGAGAAAATGGGGGGGAAGGAAATACGTCAGAATTCATAGCTCTATAGTTTTAGCTTGAGGGACTACTTAAATATTAACCCCTATTTGATTTTTAATTGAACTGGTACCAGTGCTGGGAGATATGAATGTGATAGTGCTAATTCCTCTATAGCCCTGTAACGTCTCCAAGGCAGACTTGTAATGCAACAGTACCCTCTGTTGGCTAATAGCTGCCACATGCAAATTTCTGGCCTCTATCTACACACCCACTGCTCAGAGGCTTCACTCACTCACTGCAATTTGGGCCCCTCCTCTCTACCCCCTTATCAACGTTCCTGGTTCCACACACCCTACGCCTTCTCTCTGGATATATGGGAAGACGAGAGAAGTCTAATGTCATCTTCAGTAGAGTACCACTGTTTCTTTTTGTTCTAGAACTGTCTGACTGTCTCAGTCCATTTGAAAGTCAACGTTAAGTGTGATTGATCACTTTCATTTGTCTGTGTTTGCCTGTCTGGTCTGTCTTACAGCTACATGTCTTTGCATAGGCTCGTAGCTCGTCTCTACACTGTGGCCGAGTGAATAAATTAAGTTGATTTTAAACATTACCTGCCCTGAAAAAATATTTATTCAGGGTGGCCTGATTTGGGTGTGTAAATGCTTCATTAAAAAAGTTAATGTTGGTTCTCATTGTTTTTTCACAGCAAGCTTCGTATAATAGATGTTGAGAGTAAAAGGCAACATTTAAAGTGCTGAAGAGTTCTCTCAAGACGTTCTGCACATTGTTGTAACTGAAAGTCCCAAGTGTTTGAGGGGGAGTGAGCTAGCAGCGAGCAAGCCCTTAAGCACAATTAAGAATATCAAAGTTGAAATTATTCCTTTTAAAGGGAAATGCTAATGATAGGTTTATTTAGAACAAGTTAACCCATTCCCAACTCTGCACTGCTGAAGCACAGGCACTCATTATGAGCACACGTTGCTCACAAGGGTTATGGTGTTGTTCATTTTTGAAAGAGAACCTTACAGTCAGAATAAAAAAAAAAAGTACAATTAAAACAGGCATCCTTAGTTTTCAACAAAATGTTTTGATTTATAAATCACTGAATAATATAACCCAAAAATGCCCCAGGAGCTTTGTTCAACAGTTATACTGCACCTGAACGTAAAAAATACACTTTTTTATATCATTTCTTGTATTCAAGAAAATCAAAGAAATACACACATTAAATTGCAAAATATTTAAACAAACACTGTCTAATTTTAAAGCACTTCCCCTTGATTTGCGATGTCTACTAAGCCAAAAGAAGTTAAGAACTTAACATAGAGCATTTAGCAATTTACTTCTGAGTTTTAGGACCCATGAAAAAGTATTGGAAAGGTATCCAAACCCCAGACCAATTTTACTGAATTACAAAAGGTAAAAACATGTATACACCATAGCAATAAAGGCTTATGTCAAAGTAATTTCAGTGTATAGTGTACCGTATATTCACAAATAAATTACAGTGACATTGTCCTTCACCATTATGGTGCATACAAACAATGTAAAACACATTTATGTCATGGTTAAACAGATGGTAAAAAGGGAGATCTTTTTAGTGGCATTTGGGATATTCCATATGTGCGGTTAGCATACCAGAGCAGTCCCTTTTGTACCGGTACAAATGGTTGTGTTGCAGATCTGGATTCTTCCTTGTGGTCAGTGGTCAGCCCACTTGTTCCTCCACCTGACTACAAACCCACCGGTCATTTCATTGTGTAAATAGTTGTGTCCTTAAAAGCTCACGTAGTCATCGAATACATTTTTCGCAAAGTCGTTTTTTTCATGGGTTTCTGATTGAGTATCTGTATAAACACTTTGTGACAACTGGTGATGTAAAAATTGCTTTATAAATTACGGTACATTCGACTGATTCTGTATATACACAAGTCCCCAGTATCTCATTTCACAATGGATATAGACTACGGACATTCAGTAGATAAACCCCATTCCCAATAAACCTTGGGATATGTTTATAAACTTTGTTCCCTGAGGGAGGGAACTAGGTGCCACAATGGGGACATGCAGGTTTCAAGCACATCAATGCATAAAAATACAATCAGTCCTGATAAGGCACTACAAGCGTGAGAGCCCACCTCCCGTGTTACCAAATACCCCGCTACACTTGTATTCACTGATTTCAGAACCACTTATCATAACAACTCAAACAGCGTGGGGACCAAAAGGTGTGGACACTTGTTCCCTCCCCAGGGAATGAAGGTTTTAGACGTAAACCAAAATTCCCTTTCAGTAGGTCAATTAGGTGTCACAATGGAGACAATTAACAGTGCCGCTAAGCCGGAATACAGACATGAGATGCAGAGGAAACCGACCCAAAAAGACAGTTCATAGGAAAACAGGCCCGATGGGCAAGGCTGCCAGGCCATCCTTCCCACAAGGTGAAAGCACCAATGGCTAAGGGGAGTACTCCTGGGGCAGTACAAACACCCTGGTAAGTGGGACCTGTCCTTTGCCACTGCAACATCAGACCCGAAATACGGCACTAGAAATACAGCACTATAGCCTAAAAAGATACGACCGGCAACCAGTGAGATGCTCAAACTGGGCCACACACAGTGGTTCAAGCACCACCAGACATGTTCATGAGAATGACCGTAGCAACGGTGGAAAAAGAATGGCCCCACCCTAAATCCCCTGCAAGAAAGCAAGCACATCTGTAACAGACCTATGAATTGCAGGGACACAGTGTCCAAGGCCTACAACATACACACACACACACACACACACACACACATACACACACACACCCAGGGTGGCCTGCTCCCATTGATATGATCCCATCTATATGCTGGATGCATGCACATCTCCATTGTGGCATCTAGATTCCTAACTGACGGGCAGAAAGTGCACCGAATTCTCCTCCAGACAGTGGGTCACATGGCCTTTGCAGGCAAGAAAAAAAGCATTCAGTTACTTTTCAGGGTTCTCCGAACGTTTGAATGGACCAGACGAGCAACTTACGAGGAAGACAAAAAAATGTCCAGTCAGCAGCAATCCTTAGGGTGAAAACAGCTTGTTAATGAGAGAGTTTGATAGAGACTCGTGAGAATCATGCAAGCTGTCAGGCAAACTACGAATAGGCGCAGTAAAAATAATAACGACGCAGTATAACAGTGTTTTGCAGACCAGCATGTCAGAACCCACACCTCGTTAGTCCTTCTCATGGATGGCCTACTGTAGCAAAAGACCACACTAGGTTCCAATCCTAGCCACTAAAAAAACACAAAGTCAGGATGTGGTGTGAGCAACATGAGTCAATGGACACCTTATTGCCTTCAAGTGTACAGGTTGGTGTTAGTTGTCTAATGATCTGCAGTGTCGGCTCTCACCTTTTTCAGGGCCCTAGGCAAAATTAAATTTGGGGCCCCTAGTGGTCGAGGGTTCCCTAGCTGTCAGAGGCCCTAATCAACCGTTTATGTTGCTTATGCCTAGAACCAGCCCTGATGGTCTAGGTAAGGTTTTCCTGGCCCACAGTAGGACCCCTGATTGAGAAACATTTCAGAGGTGAAACGGACTTGAACATTGTGGTTGGCCATGCACATTTTTTCATGGCTACAGTTTGTACTGTATGTACTTCCAGTAAGATAATGTGTCTTGTCAAATAGCACTTATTGTCTCAGATGGTTCCAGGAAAATGACAGAATGAGTTTGAGCAGCCAGCCCAGACCCATGGGAAGACAGGCTTGATTTTTAAATCCAATTAAGAAAAATTTGAAGAAAAAAAACACTTGTTTATGTTTCGCAATGTGACATTTACAGGCACCAAAACTGTATTACTCTTGCGCATGTGGGCCATATGCGTCATGGCCTGATTTAAAATGCATTTCACTAGCAGCCCTAGGAATATTTGACTGGTGGAGCTAAGATGGGGCTAGGTTGAGGCCAGGGGGTAGTGATCACCAGGGACACAGGGCATTCGCATACCACATTTTGGACTCGAGTGACATGTGCTCATTGGCAAATTGTCGGTAAACGGATAGAAGTCGGCTCAAGTGATGTACATCGACACGTTCCTGAATCCTATTGGAGCTGCTATATGCTTATTCTCAGTGGTGCTCAGCCTGGCTCCGCTGTTAACTATAACCTACTTCATTTTTGCTAAAGCTTAAATATCTGTACCTGCATTGCCTGATATTAGCCAGAGATCAGCCCTTTGGGTCATACTTTTAAGGACACACCTCAAATATATTCACTCTTTCTTCCAGTATAGCAAGGCTCTGGTGAACGTAATATTTCAGGATACTCTCTCTTCTTTATGTACATCCATTTCCACCTCAACTATCAGAGTGCAGCGAAGTGGATCTAAAACAGCTAAATGACCAATCCATACTCAAAAGCAGAGGGTGGCTCAGGTTGTAATTGTCAAGGAATCTGCTCTGCCTTAATGTTCTAGGTCTCAAATTATATCCTATTGACTTTATGGCGTACTACGTCTGATCATGGACATGTGAGACATTGAACATGCTATGGTTTTAAAGCTTTGTGAAATAAAGCTGTCAGGATACTCCAAGACGCTCCAGGATGCTCTAAGCTTTCAGCTTTGTGTCAGTATCCAGATTATCCACACTCAGACCAGAAGGCCGAGAGGCCAGGGCAAGGAGCGCTCTCCAACCCCATTAAATGAGAAATAAACTGGGTTGGGGGTGACAAGGGGCCCCTAGATCTCTTTAGGAAGCCCCTTGCTCCTTTAGGGGAACCCCAAAGGGACATAGCCCAGTGCTGAGAGGCATGGCCCACATATAGAGGCTGACTAAATGTGATTGTTGAAGAAGAAAAATGGCAACGAGTGTGACTAAATCAGTTAGTTTGGCAGTTGCAAAGTTAGAAGAGCAAGCTTACTTCCAATGCTCCCGTGACAGAGAGGAGAGAATGGGGAGATGGATGGAGAAAGCAGGGAATTCGTGCACAGCCCATGAAACAAAACAAGCAAACGACCATGCTGAGGATATGGATTTTAAGACCACATTTTTTAGCCAAGCTTTTGCTTTTTCCATGTGATGTATGTGTTCTCAGCTCAACAATCATCTGCTCCTGTCGTGGAATGCTGGTTTCATGAACACAGATTTAGCCTAGTCCACAACTAAGAAATATCAAGCTCTATGGAAATCCTGTGCTAACTGCTTTAGTGTGTGTGTCGCGGCTGCACAACAAACGTGTGGGGTTTGACACAAGCTAGCCTCTTAGCTAGTCAGCTGAAGCAGATAAAGATTTTAAATTGATTTGATTACCAAGTTCAACATGTTGACCATGATGAAGTGCAAACAAGCATCCAACATCAATCCAATGAAACTATTCACCTTCCTATAAAGTGATAGCTGGCTAGCAAGTGCTAAAAACAGCCATACAAGTCTCAGAAATTGAGCTTCCAAATCAACTGACTGGATGAAACCAAGCACAAAGAGTAAACATACAGATTGCTGCATCACAGGTATATACAGTGATGGATAAAATTGCCAGCATCTCCAGCAAGTCTAGTACAAAAGTCCCCCATAGTTCAACCTAACACTAAATAACAGTCACCTCAGAGCTTAATATGGACTTGATTTACATGGAACAGAGCTCTGTTTGTGTGTGTGTGAGTGTGTGTGTGGGTGAGTGAGAGAGAGATCAAAGGTGTATGCTATTGAGTTAAAGCATCATGATGAAATGATAAGCAATCATTTCACTTCCATTTTAAATCCTGTTCTATTCAAACAGACAAACAAACACACAGTCTGTCAAGCTGGCATTTTACCTACACTTAATATCTAGATTCAATTAAACATTTTATTGTGAATTTCTCCAGTTCCAATTCAACAGCCAATTCCATTTAGTAAAATGATTACATTTGTCTGTTGCTCTCAATAAATACTTTCGTCTAGCAGCCCTTCTAAACAGGCACTTGGACATTGACGTGAAATCTTATTGTAGTCTTGGAGACCCAAATGTGCAGAGAAGTTCTGCAAATCTGGCCTTTGCCTCCCAAATCCTGTGGCTTGTGTGATTGGACAATTGCTTCAATACTGCAGCTTGGTTTCTGCCATGCACTGTCAATTGTGAGACCTAGAGCTGACAGGTGTGTGCCTTTCTGAATCCGGACCATTCTCTTGAATTTACCCTAGGTCAGTGTTTCCCAATCCTGGTCCTGGTGAACCCTTGGGGTCCCAGGTGCCAGGATTAGGAAACACTGCATAGGTGGACCCCATTAGGTTGAAGATTTCAAGGATGCTCAAGTGTCATAGAACAGGACCAGGATATTATGAAAATATAATATTTGGTGCAGGAGGTTTACAAATTCTAAAATCATTTTGGTCATTTTGGGTTTTTGTATATGCAATGTGTCGTGGAAAATCAACCACTCTTTTCTGAAACAAATGCACTTCGACTCCAGACTTTGTTAATCCAATGGACTTTAATGAAAATCATACTATAACGACAGACATTAAAGCCAGGTCCTTCTAAAGATACACCCCCAATGAACTGAGCGTGGACCATGGCTTTGATACAGAACTTTCACACATTACGCCATCTGACGATTCATCTGTTTGGGACCCCCCCCTAGGTCGGGGGCGCCTCTTATCTTCTACCTCCCTGAATGCTAGTAATTTGCAACAGTAATTCACGACATCCTCATCGTTCATACTTGGGTCATGCTCATCATTGTCCACAAAGTAAGTGTTACGTTAAGCTCATGGGCCACACTCAAGTCATCTCTCATCACAAAGTAAACTTTATGATCAGCTCATGGGCCACACTCTGGACACCAAGGATACAAAGGCAGTAAACATTAGAAACGTCAAATGGTAATTGCTTGCTCATGATTATCTCTCAGCATAAAGTACATACAATAAGATGAACATAGAAATCGTCTGTATGTGAAATTCGTCCTATCCCAGAAGTCATTTTCTGTGTGTGGTTTCCACATTAATAAGTTTATAATAAAACTACGTGATTATACGTTGCACATTTCACATTTTCCTCACGTTTCAGAGCCAGTCAGTCTGACTCAACATAAAACATTTTGTCAGATCTTCCTTATTGTTTCCTCAATGCATTTTATACCATACCATACTTTGTACAAACAGCACTTATTGAATATATCATTTTTAAATGGTGAAATCAAAATGTGTAATGGGTCCAAAAAGCTTGGGAGACCCACTCTAGCAGGTTTAAACCAGGTTTAAATAGGACGTGCACCCGGATCTGGTACAGTGGCCATCCTCTGAACACCTTCACCATATGTCCCCAGTGGCTTACGCCCTAACATGACTTCTCTCTGTACTAATATATTTCCACTTTCAGTTTTTCCACGGAGCATATAAACTGAACGGGGAGTCTGAAGGGGGGATGTGATTATTTTAGGGTTTGACCTTACATGACCTGGCCTGCTGCTGCTTCTGTTCGGACAAGACGATTACCACCTGGAGGTAGGGAGGGACAGTTTAACATGTACACACACAATACCAAAGGACGCACGCACACACATACCCACGCACACACTCACGCACGCACGCACACAAAAATGCGCGCACGCACACAGATCTGATGGTGAATAATGGTGTTGCCATAGGAGACGGGCGGTTTCAGCGCTCTCCGAACCTCATCCAGCACCATCAGCGCTTTGGAAGATTAAGTCTTCCTACCTTTCCTTATCGCATTCCTCCCCACTCCCCCTCTCTGTCCTGTTCTCTCAGTCTCCCCCTCCTTACCTCTCTCTTCCTTCCTTCCTTCACCCAGCCCCACCACCCCCCATTCCGTCTCCCTGTCCCGCTCTCTGCCCCCTTCAACCCCTATCTGCTTGTTTCACATTTCCTCCGCTCCGCTTGCTACCGCGTCTCTTGCCGACCCCGCGATTCATCAACTGCCCATCGGCTGGCGGCACCAACAGCAGCGCCACTGTGGCAGAGGGGGCGACGTCGAACGGACGTTCTGTCATTGGGCTTTATCTAGCATCTCAGTGTCACTCCTGCAACGCTGCTACCCACAGGCCGAAAACCACGCCACTTAGACTGGATTCACCAGGCACAGTCACACGGCCCACAGCCACGCCACTTAGACTGGATTCACCAGGGCACAGTCACACGGCCCACAGCCACGCCACTTAGACTGGATTCACCAGGCACAGTCACACGGCCCACAGCCACGCCACTTAGACTGGATTCACCAGGGCACAGTCACACGGCCCACAGCCACGCCACTTAGACTGGATTCACCAGGGCACAGTCACAAGGCCCACAGCCACGCCAATTACACTGGATTCACCAGGCACAGTCACAAGGCCCACAGCCACGCCACTTAGTCTGGATTCACCAGGCACAGTCACACGGCCCACAGCCACGCCACTTAGGCTGGATTCACCAGCCACAGTCACAAGGCCCACAGCCACGCCACTTAGGCTGGATTCACAAGGCACAGACACACATATGCATGTATAAAAGTTGGTCACATACAGTGAGCAATTAGTGTGTGCGCATGGTACAGTGTGTGTGTGAGGGTGGATGAATAAACACATGTAGTTTACCTGCCCAGTGGTGGCACCTGATTCTCCCTATCTCTGTGTGGTGTGTGTGTGTGTGTGTGTGTGTGTGTGTGTGTGTGTGTGTGTGTGTGTGTGTGTGTGTGTGTGTGTGGTGTGTGGTGTGTGGGGGGGGATAGGGACAGGGATACAACAGATACAGGCAACCAGACCGACAGGGATAAAACACAGACAGGCAACCAGACAGACAGGGATATAACACAGACAACCAGACAGACAGGGATACAACACAATACAGACGGACAACCAGATAGACAGGGAAACAATGCAGACAGACAGACAACCAGACAGACAAGGATACAATACAGACAGATAGACAACCAGACAGACAGGGATACAACCCAGACAGACAGACAACCAGACAGACAGGGATACAACACAGAGAGACAGACAACCAGACAGACAGGGATACAATGCAGACAGACAGACAACCAGACAGACAGGGATACAACACAGAGAGACAGACAACCAGACAGACAGGGATACAATGCAGACAGACAGACAACCAGACAGACAG
>JACXGJ010010078.1:0-22719 GCA_016801105.1 Esox niger | reverse complement strand
AGCCTTTGCTAATTTGAATGCCAGCAAATAACTTGCCTTGGTACTTGACTCTTGAACTGCAGTTTGTCGGTGAAAAAAGTTCTGTTGACTCTGTAAATTAGCTGCCAACCTCTGAGCAGTAGCCGCCCGTTCTTGTGTTGACTGCTTGCTAGCATAGTTTGCATGCTTCGTGGCAAAGTGACGGCTGATATTGTACTCTCTGAAAACCGCAACAGCTTCTTGGCATATCAGACATACAGCCGTTGATCGGACTTCAGTGAAGAAGAATTTTGTTGTCCACTCCTTATTAAACACTCGGCATTCGCTGTCCACTTTCCTTCTCTCTGGTCCGCTCATTTTCACAGAAGGGCTTAATGGTGACGTGAAACGAAGTGAAAATTTAAGTGAAATAAAGAGAAATACGCGCCACTCCAACAACGGTCAATGTGTTTTGAGTGCGCCATCTATTGGGGAAACGTGGGCATTGCAGGGAAAGGGGGAAAAAAGTAGGTTTTTACTATAATTTGGACAAGTTCGGCGGGCCGGATTAAAAAGCCTAACGGGCCGTATGTGGCCCGCGGGCCGTAGTTTGCCCATGTCTGGGTTAGCAGCATATGTTGCTCCAAAACCTGTACGATTACATGGGGCAACAGGCCCCCTCCATGTAACTCTTACAAAATGTCACCCTTCTTTTTATCATCACACCTTCTCAGTCAACTATTAAAAAAAGTTTTCTTCTGTACCTCATTTTAAGGACTGCTGCGATTTAAAACATTGCCTTATTTAAAAGAGTGTATGTTTTGTTTAACTGTATGGAATACCCTAAGAATAGCCATCCTCAACATACAAAAAATTTTAAGTTTTCTTTTTTGTTTCAGTAAATAGACATTGATCTTGACATTGATCTTGTCTTACCCCATGTTACCCTATAGCTCAGTCCCCCATGCCATGTGCACTAATGCACCCCTATACCATCACGGAAGCTAGCTTTTAACTGCACTCATACAAAGCCAGATGCTCCCTTTCCTCTTTAATCCAGATTACGCGGCGTCCATGATTCCCAAAAATAATTTCATATTTGGATTGGTCAGACCAAAGGACAGCTTTCCACATCACCTCAGTCCATCTTAATGACCTTGGACACAAAATGCGGTAGCGATTCTAAATCTTGTTTATATATGGTTTCTTCTTTGCATGGTAGAGTTTTAACTTGAATTTGTGGATGCAGCGATGTACTGCGTTCACAGACGATGGTTTTTAGAAATGTTTCTAAGCCCATGCAGTGATTTCCAAAACAGAATCGTGTCTGTTTTTAATGAAGTGCCGCCTAATTACGCTCGCTTATTGCTTTTTGGCCCAGTCCCTTGCATAGTCCTACGAAGATTTCTCCAGATTCTTTAACCCTTTAAATAATATTATGTACATCAGATCCCCAAACTCTTTGCAAATTTACATTGAGAAACTTTATTCTTAAACTGTTGCACACTATTTGATCGCTCAGTTTTTTACAGAGTGGTGAACCCCTCCCCGTCCTTAATTCTGACTGACCCATCTTCTCTGGAATGATCTTTTAAAACCAAATAATAGTCTGACCTGTTGCCGCTTGACCTGATTAGCTGTGTGATATGCCACCAGGTGTCGTTTTTAAGCATTACACAACTTTTTCAGTCTTTTGTTGCCTCTGTCCCAATATTTTTTAAACGTGTTGCTGGCATTAAATTTAAAGTGGGCATATACAGCTCTGGAAAAAATGAAGAGACCACTGCACATTTTTCTTAACTTTTGGAAAACATTTAAAAGGAAAGTTTTGAGTGAGGAATAGAAGGGTTAAAATTAAGAGACCACTGCAATTCGAACGCTTCTGCTCCTTTCTGAAAACTTTCTTTTTACATGGTGCTGTCGTCTCTTAATTTTTTTTCAAGAACAAATCAAATTTCTCAGTTTTTACATTTGATATGTTGTCTTTGTACTATTTTTATTGAATATAGTGTTTAAATTTGCACATAATTGCGTTCTGTTTTTATTTACATTTTACGGAGCGTCCCAATGCTTTGGGAAACGGGGTTGTATATCTTTCTTGATGTCTTGAAAATATGAAGTCACCATTAAGAATGTTAGCAGCTGAGCTACTAGTGTAGACTTATCTACATTTCCGTGATTTCCCAGAATTAAATGCTTGTTTAAAAAAATGCCAGGATGGGTAAACTTTATGTGAATTAGGACGTATATTTTTCATTTTGTGCGGGAACATCGACATTGCTATTATATTCAAATGGAATTTCTATGTGAAAAGCGTTACAAATAACGTGCTTGATTTTGGCCACAGGTAAAGGTAAGTCAGTATTTTCAGATGTTAAACAGGCGACAGTAAGACCCTGTAGAAACCATTTCGAATCAGCCTGTCTGCACCCTTGCCTTTCCTGAACATTGAGAGTGCAATATGGTAGCGAAACAGAGCTGCTGGCTGTGAGTATGCATTTAGGGATAATTGTATTACTTCCGCTACACAGCCTTTCAAATGGTCTAAGAACACCTATTACATTATAACAAAAAGCTTAGTTTTGCATTTTGCGCACATTTTCAGAAGACAACGGTCTGGAGCGCGTCTCACACCTTGAAGGTATCCCACTCGCTTTTCTTCACACCACTGTAACTGAGTCGAGCTTTTAATCGCCGCAGGGGAGACGAGCTGTCAACATACTTTAATCCGTCTGGATTGCTGGGGATGCTTAAAGTCACTATGCCCTCGTCCAGAGCTGGGGCATCTCCAGCTCCAGACTACTGGATAGATGGATCGAAGAAGGAGACACTGGCTGACTACTATGAGTTGGAGTCCGAATTGGGACGGTAAGCATGTCTGTTTGTTTCTAGCCTAGCTTACTCAATTGTCATGTTTTTATCGCCGATAGTGCGGATTTGGTTGTTTTGATCTTTTTGTCTGATGTAATCTTTTGTAAGAAACACACAATGTCCTGTGGCCACTTCTGCTGGTTTTCAATGGAAAATGACACCTATACACACCAACCTACGCTAAACCCAGAGTAACCACAATTTCCTGTTGTTGCTAAATGGTTATTTGACAATAACAATCCAAAAATGCATATACTTTTCATCGTAATATTTGACATGTAGATTGTTGATGAGGCTGTAATAGTAGACTAAAAAGAAAATTTTGCTCAAGGATTTTTTGGGGGGTTGACTTGAAACTGTGGGAGAACCCTTAAAAGTTCTCAGAAAACCCCTTCTTAATGGTTCTTCAAAGATCCTTTTGAAAGGGGGTTGGCTGCTGACAGTTCTTTATCAAAAAGACGATTAACTATTTTTTTAAATAAATGTTTACATTTCCCCCTTGAAGAACTTCCAGGGATTCCCACACAGTTTCTGCAAAGAACCCTAAAGGATCCACTGAAGCTATTTTCTGTTTAAAGTTTAATGTTTTTTTGCCCATTTCCATCACTGGTGAAACAAATTGCCTTTTGATTACTCTTTCCATTGGTTGAAATGAAACTGCCTATTGTCATGTTTATATAGATCAAAATAAATCAGTTTCCCTTGTGATTCACAGAATTTACATACTGTTTTCATTTGAGATGCTCTGTGGATCCTAGATCAGCAGTGCCACTGTAAATATCAGTAGCACATCTTCGTAACTATTCGTACTATTATTTTGGTGGTCTGGTGACATGATTTTAATAGTGTTGATGTGGATTGGTGCAAGTATTCCTTTAATGTATTCACCTTCAACCTTCTGTGTGTGAGATATGGAAACATGGCTGTGTTTCTGTTAAGGATGCCTTACATCGTCATCTGTAAATGATTTGTTAGTCATTAAAACGACATGTTGAGATGTGAAGACATAAGAATCAAAGCTGAAGGATTGATCATGCATATAGGCACTGCTTTAAAGCTCAGGCTCTGCTATCATGATCACATGAGAAGCACTCCCACTCCATATTCATAATGTCTAATGAATTGTACTATACAAGGCAGTCTGATAGCATCAGGACATGAGCTGCACTCGAGGATCTGCCACTAAGCCCTCATCAGGGAGAGGGAAGGGTTCTAATGCATAGAATCAGGGGGAATTAGAGTTTTCTAGAGATGGTTCCAGAATGGCCAGCTGAATGTGCTGTTGAAATGGGAGGCAGCCGTCTGCTGTCAGTTGTGGACAGAAAGATGGTTCCCTGTGGATTTTGAATTAATTGGAGTGATAATTAATTTAGGTTAGAGGCAGTAGATGATACAGTATTATGCCTCAGCACAGAACACAGAGACAACATCCAATAGACCTCAGTTTAATATATATATAGAAAGATTCTTTCACTATATTTTCAAGAATTTTTTGTTGAAAAAAAACAGTGCTGGGATATAGGTGGGTATATTTGCTGAAAGAGAAGAGGGCTGGATCCGAACCCACCCTGCAGCACTATACAGGTGCATCTAAAAAAATTTTTTTTTTTTGAAAAAGTTAATTGTTTCCCCTTAAATCAAATCAAAAAGTGACACTCCTATTCTAGATCCATTACACAAAGTGAAACATTTCAAGCCTTTTTTGTTTGAATCTTTATGATTACAGCTCATGGAAATCAAAAATCCAGTACCTCAAAATATTAGAATAAAAGTTTTATAATACAGTATTGTCGACCTGATAAAAGTTCTAATCATCTAATTAACACAAAACACCTGCAGAGGTTTCCTAAGTATGTTAATTTATGCACTCAATACTTGGTCGGGGCTCCTTTTGCATGAATTATATCATCATTGTGGCGTGGCATGGAGGCAATCAGCCTGTGGCACTGCTGAGTTGTTATGGAAGCCAATGTTGCTTAGATAGCGGCCTTCAGCTGTTGGGTCTGGTTTATCTCATTCTCATCTTGACAATTCCTATGTTGTTCAGGTCAGATGAGTTGGATGGCCAATCAACAGTATTACCATGGGCAGCAATGCAGTTACCAGTAGTTTTGGCACTGTGGGCAGCTGCCAAGTGCTGCTGGAAAAGGAAATTGAGATCTCCATGAAGCTTGTCAGCAGATGGAAGCATGAAGTGCTCTAATATCTCCTGGTAGACGGCTGCATTCACTCTGGACTTAAACACAGTGGACCAACACCAGCAGATGACCTGGCATCCAAAATCATCACTAACTGTTGAAACGTCACACTGGACTTAAAGCAAATTGGATTCTGTGCCTCTCGACTCTTCCTCCAGACTCTGGGACCTTGATTTCTAAATGAAATGCAAAATGCATTTTGGACCATTGAGCAACAGTCCAGTTCCTCTTCTCCAGCCTCAGTCCACTCCTTGTGAAGCACATTCTTGAATCGGCATTGCTTGGCAATCCACTAAAGACTGCGATCATCCCTGATGCGTACGCACCTTTCCCTACGACAATTTCCCCTTCCTGTCAACTTTCATATTGGAGGGTGTCAATGAGTGTCTTCTGGACAACGGTCAAGTCAGCAGTCTTCCCCATGATTGTGGTTGTGTGTACTGAAGGCTCAGGGTGTTAATTAGCTGATTAAAAGTTATTCTCTGGTTGACATTTGTGTATTATAAAAAATAAATCGAATATTTTGAGATACTGGATTACTGATTTCCATGAGCTGCAAGCTGTAATCATCAAGATTGAAACAAAAAGGCTTGAATTGTTTCACTTTATGTGTAATGATTCTAGAATATTTTGTGTAACTTTTCCATGATATTAAATGTTTTTGAAATGTACCTGCATGTGTGTCGGAGAAAGCGGCTAGACCACTCAATATTCTTTTTAACCCTATCCCAAACCTTGACTTTTACTTTAACCACTGAAATGAAATGCCTATACTCATCGTTTAAGTTTTTCAGTTGAGTACCAGACTGTATCCACTACTTTAAAGTATTATATAACCTTTTTAAAAATAATCTTCATAACCCAGTCTTTGGGTCACCTCAGAAAATTCATTTTCATGAGTGTTATCCCCCCAAAAATATGGTTACTCTGCTTGAGTACAAAATATACTTGGACCACTTTGAGGCATGTTCATCACTGCTTCAGTGGATTTATACCTCTTAAGTTTTCTTGTAATAGGGGAGATGGGTATTTACAGGCCTGTAGATTGTTTAGAGTCATTGCTTTATTTATAAATGTCGTAAACCTATTGTGTTCTTTGATGTTCCCCATGTTAATGGAATCTAATGAAAAATATGTATTGATTGAGAATTTTCTTTGGTCTTTCTACCTCAATTAAAGGTTGATTTATCTTATTTTGTAGGTATGATCGCGTTGACAAACAACAAAGATATTTTCTCCACCTTGGTAGCTATTCTTTACAAATCGTTGGGTGGAGTTGATTTAAGGTGATTTTGAGATTTATGTTTCACATGCTTATGTGAATTCTGTTCCATTTATTCAGTTTTAACCAAAACTCAAATCCAAACTACTATCATTACCAGTCTGAATGTATTTATAAACTCAAAATGTATCTTTACCCTGGACAAATGTTAAATAGAAAAGTCAGAATGTGATGCATCTCCATATTCCTCCATATTAGGTTTGTGCTAGATGTCTCTTACAAATGCAGAGCAAAAATGTCTGTCCCTCAAAGAAATGACCGGATATTGGTCCCTCAAACAAATGACATTTATTTACCGTTTATCAGATCCAGAGAATTTTTTGCCCATATTCTTTAAATTTATTAAAAAAACACACATCTCATTAGATTCTTGTCATTCATAAGTGTGTGTGGGTGTGTGGGTGTGTGGGTGTGTGGGTGTGTGGGTGTGTGGGTGTGTGGGTGTGTGGGTGTGGGGGGGGTATACACACAGTGGTTGTAAAAAGTCTACACACCCCTGTTAAATTGCCAGGTTCTTGTGATGCAAAAGAATGAGACAAAGAAATCAGGTCAGAACATTTCCTACAATTAATGTGAACTATAATGTCAACAATTCAATTGAAAAACAAACTGAAATCTTTGAGGTGGAGAAATAAAAATAACAAACTCACAATAACCTGGCTAGATCCCAGATTTAGTTCTGTTCAAATTCGCATTCATCGTAAGAGTTATGCTATCACACACAGTAAAAGCTTTGTACTTTGGGGTGTTCTCAGTAAAGTCCAGAGTAAAGCTTCTGGGCACTAGTCTAAGTAGGCAGGCAGCGGCCCCAGCTGAATGCATAATGTAGCTGAATGTAGCTCATCTAGCTCCTGAGGGAACCTGCAGCATCTCTGCTGGGATTACATAATGCTGTGTGTGTACAAAACTGAAACAGGAGCAGCTTGTGTAAGATACAAGACGACAGCATTGAGCTGTAACAGCACGGAGAGGCTTTCGTCCAGTGCACTTATTTGGTCGGTTTAGAAAAGATTGAGGGCTATTTGAATTTCATTCATCAGTCAAACCTCTGCAGTTGTTTTAATATAAGTAATTCTCTTTTTAAAGTTTAGGCCGAGTTTGTTGTTATGCAGCTTCAGATTCCATTTGGAAAATCTTTACTTGAATTGCATTTGTATTACTGTGCTTTGAATAGGGTTTATGCGTTATTTTCATCTATGTTGTGTAAAGCCACATGATAAGTACATATACGTTGATAATGTTTGAGTATAACCTTAATATGCGTTGATATTTTGTTTGAAACTTTGAGAATATTTACTATATGAAACATGGTTGTCGATGCCTTGTTGATTTTGGTTGTGCAATCGTTGTATTTTACATACCTTGCCATCAGAAATTATTCAGAATCCTTGACTTTCTCCTCAATTTATTGTATTGATGTTTGTGCCGTCAATTTAGTCACAATACCCCAAAATATCCCAACACATTTCTCTGCAAATCTGTGCTAATTTACTGAAAACACTACAACCTGAAATATCTTATGTACACAAGTACTCAGACCCTTTATTCAGTACTGTGTAGAAGCGCCTCTGGCAGCAAACACAGGTTTGGGTCTTGGCTATTCTTGTACTAGCTGGATTTGGACAGTTACTACTATTCTTCCTTATGGATCCTATCAAACTCTGTCCAATAGGCAGGAGAGGGTTGATGAAGTATGAATTTCAGGTCTCCTCACAGATGTTTAATTAAGGATTAAAGTCTAGGCTTTTATTCTACCATAAAGGCCATATTGATTAAGCTCTTCAGAGATGGCTGTCCTTCTGGCAGGATCTCCTATCTCTGAAGAGAAACTCTAAAGCTCTTTCAGAGTGGCCAATGGATTCTTGGACACCTTCCTGACCAAGGTCCTTCTTGCCTGGTTACTTCGCTTGACCGGCCAGCAGATCTGGGAAGGGACTTGGTTGATGTGACATTTTTACATTTCACAATGATTGATAGAGCCTACTGTGCTTCTGGGAAATTTCAGTGCTTTAGCATTTTTTTATAACCTCCCAGATCTATGCATTGGCACATCTACAGTGGGGCAAAAAAATATTTATTCAGCCACCAATTGTGCAAGTTCTCCCACTTAAAAAGATGAGAGAGGCCTTTAATTTTCATCATAGGCACACTTCATCTATGAGAGATAAAATGAGAAAAAGAAATCCAGAGAATCACAATGTAGGATTTGTTATGAATTTATTGGTAAATTCCTCGGTAAAATAAGTATTTGGTCACCTACAAACAAGCAAGATTTCTTTCTCTCACAGACCTGTAACTTCTTCTTTAAGAGGCTCCTCTGTCGTCCACTTGTTACCTGTATTAATGGCACCTGTTTGAACTTGTTATCAGTATAAAAGACATCTGTCCACAACCTCAAACAGTCACACTCCAAACTCCACTATGGCCAAGACCAAAGAGCTGTCAAAGGACATCAGAAACATAATAGTAGACCTGCGCCAGGCTGGGCAGACTGAATCTGCAATAGGTAAGCAGCTTGGTGTGAAGGAATCAACTTTGGGAGCAATTATAAGAAAATGGAAGACATACAAGACCACTGATATCTTCCTCGATCCGGAGCTCCACGCAAGATCTCATCCCGTGGGGTCAAAATGATCACAAGAACAGTGAGCAAAAATCCCAGAACCACACAGGGGGACCTAGTGAATGACCTGCAGAGAGCTGGGACCAAAGAAACAAAGGCTACCATCAGTAACACACTACGCCACCAGGGACTCAAATCCTGCAGTGCCAGACGTGTCCCCCTGCTTAAGACAGTACATGTCCAGGCCCGTCTGAGGTTTGCTAGAGAGCATTTGGATGATCCAGAAGAGAATTGGGAGGATGTCATATGGTCAGATGAAACCAAAATATAACTTTTTGGTAAAAACTCAACTCGTCGTGTTTGGAGGAGGGAGAATGCTGAGTTGCATCCAAAGAACACCATACCTCCTGTGAAGCATGGGGGTGGAAACATCATGCTTTGGGGCTATTTTTCTGCAAATGGACCAGATCTGTGTAAAGGAAAGAATGAATGGGGCCATGTATCGTGAGATTTTGAGTGAAAACCTCCTTCCATCAGCAAGGCCATTGAAGATGAAACGTGGCTGGGTCTTTCAGCATGACAATGATCCCAAACACACCACCCGGACAATGAAGGAGTGGCTTCGTAAGAAGCATTTCAAGGTCCTGGAGTGGCCTAGTCAGTCACCAGACATCAACCCCATAGAAAATCTTTGGAGGGAGTTGAAAGTCCATGTTGCCCAGCGACAGCCCTAAAACATCACTGCTCTAGTGGAGATCTGCATGGAGGAATGGGCCAAAATACCAGCAACAGTGTTTGAAAACCTTGTGAAGACTTACAGAAAACTTTTGACCTCTGTCATTGCCAACAAAGGGTATATAACAAAGTATTGAGAAGAACTTTTGTTATTGACCAAATACTTATTTTCCACCATAATTTACCAATA
Source organism: Esox niger (assembly GCA_016801105.1). NCBI lineage: Eukaryota > Metazoa > Chordata > Actinopteri > Esociformes > Esocidae > Esox > Esox niger. The sequence goes on along the minus strand of JACXGJ010010078.1, from coordinate 12,922 downwards.
AATTCATTAAAAATCCTACAATGTGATTTCTGGATTTTGTTTCTCATTTTGGCTCTCATAGTTGAAGTGTGCCAATGATGAAAATTACAGGCCTCTCATCTTTTTAAGAGCCTGAATACTCATGCGCATTAGGTATTTCTCTTTCCCACTATGGGGTATTGTTTGCAGATTGAAAACAATAAAAAAGAATGTATGTAATCAATTCAAAACTAAGTACATAAACAAAACAAAATGTGGAGAAAATGAAGAGGTCTGAATGCTTGATTAGGTCTACTTCATGCTGTTGTTCTGGTATATGTGAATGGTTCTTGCCAGTTCTTCATTTGAGTCAGGCCAGTGTGGCTTCCAGGGCAGAATTCTATTACACAATTCAGAATGCAGATGCTCATTATTATCATTATCCCCTCGGTGACTGTGTCATCCTTTCCATATGCAGTTATCGCTACTCATCTAATTTGCAGCAGATTACACTGTTTGTAGAATAGATTTCTCCCGGTGAACGACATACACTTGGCATTTCAAACAATTGGCCTACTTTTATTCCTTCATAATTGGGATTTTTTTTCACACCGAAGTTACTGTTGCATTTGGCTGCATGTTAAATGTCAGCGTTCATGGTAAAAGCTATATAAGCTTTGGATGTTCATGTCTGCCTTGCTTCCATTAACAGATTTCCGTCCAGTGTGCCCATGCTGCTGTTCATCTTGGTTCTGTGGTCGGATACAGTCAGCCCGGAAGGATGACTATGATCCATTATAGTTGATTAGTGGAATTCATCTCAGATGATCTGGGATGGAGCTTTCTGGCCTTGATGTAACCCAGCTGTTAGTTAAATTACCCCACAATTGAGTCTCTTACTAAGAGTAAAAGCATTTGTGAATCTGATGATAGAAGTTACAAGTCCCTGTGTATGTTTGTGCCTTTGGGCATGCGTGCCTACATGGGCAGGTGCGTTTGTCAGTCTGTCCGGATTCCAGCTAGCACACAGTTGGTTACCTTTTAGAATACTTTCCAGAGGAAGTTGTGTGGAAACTCACAAAGCTCCTCACAGGAACTTAAGAGAGTTCTACTTTGGATATGGAGATCTCTTTACAGCTTAGTAGATGTGCAAATTTCTGCAGCCTGTCTCTGTCTCTGTACTGTCTCTGTAAAGCTGAACTGGCACTAGAACTGCCAGCAGCAGCAGGCTTCTTTCTCACGGATAAATGATCCAGGATCTCCACTCATCTGCCTCATTTTTTTAATGACTTGGGAAAGAAATAATGCTTGTCTGGCCTAAGGTTGAGAGGTCCAACACAATGCAGAATTATTCAAGTGTGAAGTTGTGGAATAAGAATGACAGAAACATCGCATAGAAGTTTAATTGAGCATTGGATGTATAAGGTGGATTATCACATGCCTTGTTGATTTAAAATGAGTAAATGAAACAGATTTGTATTTTATTGAAGAGCTGACTGAAATATTTAGACATCTTGTCTGACCGTTACAAAGAAAAAGAGAGCATTAGCATTGCCATTTTTTGGGAGGGTGTGTAGGCCAAGATTGCCCAAATAATTTATATCACCTTCACTTAGTTGTATCATGGCTTGTCTGTATTCGAAACTCTGCCTCTTCTGCCAGTGGATGACCTTTCCGATGTCATTACACGTGCTCTCATACATCATAAGGGAGAAGGCTGGGCCAACTCATTAATATAGATCCCTCTCTTCTGTAAGGCATTAAGATTTAATGATTTAATGAAATGAGGCATTGTAGACATTACTGGGAGGAGTGTGTGGAGATCACTAGGATGAGGTCATCAATTCAGCCTGATAACGGTTTAATGATGTTTGTTATGCTATTAGTGTTCATTTGATTCGTGTCATTTGCTCAGACAGGCTTGCGCCATTGCCCTTGAGATACTGTACACAAAAATAGTGCACAGTCCAAGTCCTGCTTTTAATCTGAAGTATCTCTCTCTCGGGCTCTTGGATGTGGTTGTGGTCGGACTGAATCTGCAAGGTGTCTTTCCAGCCTTATGTCTGTTCACATGGACCTGCCTACAGGGAATTTCCCACTGGCTTTGGATAAGTGAGAGATGGAGAGCCGGAAGAGGGAGAGAAGGTGTGGGAGAGACAGGGAGGGAGAGAAAGAGAATGGGAGAGTGAGAGGAAGACAGGTGTGGATGAGAGGCAGGGAAAGCGAGAGACTGTGTGGGAGCGGGAGGTAGGCAGAGAGATGTGTGGGTGTAAGAGAGAGAGAGCGGGGGTGAGAGAGAGAGTGGAGAGAAAAGTGTGTTCTGTATTTCAGCTGTAATTGTTAGTATCTGGTTCTGGACACCTAATGAGAGCCACAGCAATTTTCCTCAGAAACTCTTTCCCCTCTCTGTTTTCCCCTCTCTCTTCCCTTGCTCTATCTTTTCCCATGCTCTCAGCCTTTTCCCTCTCTTTTCCCTTGCTCTCAGCCTCTTCCCTCTCTTTTCCCTTGCTCCCAGGTTCTTCCCTCTCTCCACTAACTATAAGCTGTGCAACCACATTTCATTTCTTTGCAGAATGAAAATGCTCCGATTTAGCCTACATTCTTATTTCCTGACATACTGCAGCACAAATTTATCCATCAATTCAACTTAGTATTGCAAACTGTATTCTCGCCGCAACCCTTTTTCCTCTTTAAACACATTTGAGCTATCTAAACACCTATCTCTATTTCAGCCCATTTGACAAAAGTAGGATCATTTTGTCTGTCTATGTCATATGCATATGTCAAGTGTAATTATATTCAGGACTAAAATAGGCTACATATCTTTTGTACAACCCTGTTTCCAAAAAGTTGGGATGCTGTTTAAAATGCAAATTTAAAAAAGTAATGAAATGTTGTCCCATTCTTGCTTGATTTAGGATTTCAGCTGCTCAACAATTCAGGGTCTCCTTTGTTATATTTTTCATTACAAAATGTAATTAATGTTTTCAATGGCTGATGGGTTTGGACTGCAGGCAGAACAGTTTAGCACCGGAATATTTTACAATGGAGCCATGCTGTTGTAATATGTGCAGAATATGATTTGGGATTGTCTTGTTGAAATAAAAAAGGCTTTCCCTGAAAATGACATTGTCTGGATGGCAGCATATGTTGCTCCAGAACCTGTATATAATTGTCAGCATTAATGGTGCCGTCACAGATGTGCAAGTCACCCATGCCATGTGCACTAATGCACCCCTATACCATCACGGACGCTGGCTTTTGAACTGTGCGCTGATAACAAGCCAGATTGTCCCTCTCCTCTTTAGTCCAAAGAACACGCATCCATCATTCCCAAAAATAATCTGACATTTTTATTCATTGGACCACAGGACAGTTTTCCATTTCACCTCAGTCCATCTAAAATGAGCTTGGGCCCAGAGAAGGTGTTTCTGGATGTTGTTTATTCATAGTTTCTTAGCATGGTAGAGTTTTAACTGCATTTGTGGATGCAGCGAAAGTACTGTGTTCACAGGCATTGGTTTTCAGAAGTGTTCCTGAGCCCATGCAGTGATTCTACTACAGAATCGTGTCTGATTTTAATGCAGTGCTGCCTGAGGGCTCAAAGATCACGGCCATCCAAAATTGGTTTTCAGCCTTGTCCCTTGCATACAGAGATTTCTCCAGATTCTCAGACTCTTTTAGTGATATTATGTACCCTAGATGATAAGCTCCCCAAACTCTTTGTATTTTTACGTTTGAGAAAAATGTTTTTTTGAACCCCTCCCCATTCTGACTTATGAATGTCATGGTGAAGCTGGTGGAAGGACTCAGGCGCAGAGACAAGGTGAAAATAGTTTGACATATTTATTAAACAAAAGAAACAAACAAACTCAAAGCAGCTTACCGACTGGGTTGCATAGCCTACGGCTGTTAACCAAAATAAACCACAATACTATGGGCAACCCTTCAACATAAATAGGGGCACCTCTTCTGGCCACGTCCTGACTATGGCCCCAGCCAGCGCGAAGATGGCTAGGGGCATAGCCAGGACGTGACAATGAATGACCCATCCTCTCTGAAATTATCTTTTAATACCCAATCATGTCACTGACCTGTTGCCTATTGACCTAATTAGTTGTGCGATATTCCAGTAGGTTTCGTTTTTTACACAACTTATCCTTTGTTGCCGCTGTCCCAACTTTTTTAAACATGTTGCTGGCATCAAATTGAAGGGGGTGTATATATTTTCAATCAAATTATAATTTTCATTGTGACCATAGCCAGGCAAGCAGACTGATCCCGGATTGCCGTACCTGCTTTGAGGCCTTTAATTACAGAGTCAAAGTGAAACAAATGTATCTGATCCACTTGTTTTGTAAAATAACCTACACACCTCAATACATGACAATGCAAAACTTTCTTACATCCTGAAGAATTGCAAGCCTCATTGTCAGGCTTGAATATGCCCGATGCTCTGTATAAGCCTATTGAATTGTGGTGGAATTTGTACACCTAGCACACAGAGTACAATACCTCTGTAAAAAAAATCTTCAATCTTGTTGGGAGAAATGCCCCACTTAGGAGTCAGACCATGTATAGCCATAATGGAAGTGCCGAAATAACTTCATCAAAGGTTGTTAACTATTTCCCGCGAGTCGACATCTTAATAAGTGCTGCACATTGCTACTCTCTGCCCACTTGACGGTTGCCTTTCTGTCTTAACTGTGAATTCCCTCTCTGTTTAGGGGAGCGACGTCCGTGGTGTGCAGATGTCGACAGAAGGGAACACAGAAGCCGTATGCCGTGAAAACGCTAAAGAAAACAGTGCGTTCTCTCTGGATGTTTGTCATGAAGACTTGGTGTGATATTTTTATGCAGCAGCCTTGTCTTTCTTCAATCTATTTTGTTCCCTCAGGTGGACAAGAAGATAGTGAGGACAGAGATAGGTGTTCTAGTTCGACTCTCTCACCCAAACATTGTGAGGCCTCTACTGACTTTTGTGCTTCTTATATAATGGGATCCACAACTGTTTTTCGTTATGAATGCTAAACTGACATTCTTTTTTTCCCTCTTATAGATCAAACTAAAAGAGATCTTTGAGACCCCATCGGAGATCAGCCTGGTCTTAGAACTTGTGACTGGAGGAGAACTATTTGATAGGTTAGTTACCTGCACCGATGGTGTTTCCTAACATTAGCTTTATAACCCTAACCATTAACCTCTAACTCCTAATCCTTATTTTAACACTTATGCCTAATTGTAACTTTCAATCAAAATGTAACCCCTAAATGATCAAAATCCCTTTTTCATTATCAGGACTGACACACCATGAACTGGTATCTACACACCAATGAAATGTTCCATTCCAAAATTCTGTAGGAAATATTTATACATTATAAGTATGTTTCTAATAATATAATAAAACCTGCATACAAACACTTCTTTGCACAGTCAATCCTTATTGTTTACTATCCTTTTGGGGAAAATGTATTCCTACCAGGTTGCTATCATATCAGGGATCCCAAACATTATTCCCAGTCAAAATCCAATTTACTCTAGCCCTAAAACCAAATACCTAATCTTAACCCTAAACCTCACCCTAACTCTTAACCCTTTTTACCCTAAACTCATAACCTTAACCTTAACCCAAATGCCTACTCTAAACCTTACCTGAGTCTGAAAATGAACTAATGGGAACTGGTGATGTTCAAGTACAGTAAAAGATGTACAGTGGGGAGAACAAGTATTTGATACACTGTTGATTTTGCAGGTTTTCCTACTTACAAAGCATGTAGAGGTCTGTAATTTTTATCATAGTTACACTTCATCTGTGAGAGACGGTATCTATAACAAAAATCTAGAAAATCACAATGTATGATTTTTTTTATAATGAATTTGCATTTTATTGCATGACATAAGTATTTGATACATCAGAAAAGCAGAACTTAATATTTGGTACAGAAACCTTTGTTTGCAATTACAGAGATCATACGTTTCCTGTAGTTCTTGACCAGGTTTGCACACACTGCAGCAGGGATTTTGGCCCACTCCTCCATACAGACCTTCTCCAGATCCTTCGGGGCTGTCGCTGGGCAATACGGACTTTCAGCTCCCTCCAAAGATTTTCTATTGGGTTCAGGTCTGGAGACTAGCTAGACCACTCCAGGACCTTGAGATGCTTCTTACGGAGACACTTCTTAGTGTCCCTGGCTGTGTGTTTCGGGTCGTTGTCATGCTGGATGACCCAGCCACAATCCATCTTCAATGCTCTTACTGAGGGAAGGAGGTTGTTGGCCAAGATCTCGCGATACATGGCCCCATCCATCCTCCCCTCAATATGGTGCAGTCGTCCTATCCCCTTTGCAGAAAAGCATCCCCAAAGAATGATGTTTCCACCTCCATGCTTCACGGTTCGGATGGTGTTCTTGGGGTTGCACTCATCCTTCTTCTTCCTCCAAACACAGCAAGTGGAGTTCAGACCGAAAAAGCTCTATTTTTGTCTCATCAGACCACATGACCTTCTCCCATTCCTCCTCTGGTTCATCCAGATGGACATTGGCAAACTTCAGACGGGCCTGGACATGCGCAGGATTTTAATCCATGATGGCGTAGTGTGGTTTTCTTTGAGACATTGGTCCCAGCTCTCTTCAGGTCATTGACCAGGTCCTGCCGTGTAGTTCTGAGCTGATCCCTCACCTTCCTCATGATCATTGATGCCCCATGAGGTGAGATCTTGCATGCAGCCCCAGACCGAAGGAGATTGACTGTCATCTTGAACTTCTTCCATTTTCTAATAATTGTGCCAACAGTTGTTGCCTTCTCACCAAGCTGCTTGCCTATTGTCCTGTAGCCCATCCCAGCCTTGTGCAGGTCTACAATTTTATCCCTATTGTCCTTACACAGCTCTCTGGTCTTGGCCAATGTGGAGAGGTTGGAGTCAGTTTGATTGAGTGTGTGGACAGGTGTCTTTTATACCGGTAACGAGTTCAAACAGTTGCAGTTAATACAGGTAATGAGTGGAGAACAAAAAAGCTTCTTAAAGAAGAACTAACAGGTCTGTGAGAGACGGAATTCTTACTGGTTGGTAGGTGATCAAACACTCATGTCATCCAATAAAATGCAAATCAATTATTTATAAATCATACAATGAAATTTTCTGGATTTTGGTTTTAGATTCCATCTAAAACAAAAGTTGAAGTGAAGTGTAACTATGATAAAAATTACAGAGCTCTACATGCTTTGTAAGTAGGAAAACCTGCAAAATCAGCAGTGTATCAAATACTTGTTCTCCCCACTGTATACATACACACACACTTTGCCATTTGTCTGTTGTCAGAGTCCCAACATGTGTTATTCTTTCAGGGTGGTGGAGAAGGGATTCTACACTGAGAGGGATGCTGCTGATTCTGTCAGACAAGTTTTAGAAGCTGTCGCAGTGAGTTGACTTCCTTCATCTTAAAACCTGTCAAAAAGTAGCATCATAAATGTCCAGAGAACCCAGTATATGCTGCAATGCCTTATAACCTGTGTAGCTGCTCTTTAATCTACTGGTTTCTTCCTTTATACAAACATGGAAAAGACAAAAACAAAGGAGCACTTATCAAAAGCTTTTTGTGTAAACAAATCAAGTTTTAGAACGACAGAAATGGATGATGTTATTTGGATTTCACCACTGGCACTCATGTAACCGAGTGTCTCTGTATATGACTTCTGATTCACATGGCCCAAAGCGATGTCTTGTTCCACGTGTTAGGATTCACATTTAAATAAGCATCACATTGTCACTTTTGTCACTCATCCCCTTCCACGCTCATTCGTTAGCAATATTGCTGTTGTCAAGGAGATGAAATGGACACATTAGAATCAGCTGAGAATTCGTCGGTGTATTGAGTTGACATGATGAAACAGCTGCTGTTTTCCCAACGGGACGACTGGCGAGAGAAAAGCAGGGATTTTCAAAGCCTCCGCATCTTTTTGAAGTCTCCCTGTGTTCATTTGGAGAGATTCATTTACAGTGTACACGGCCACTTCGCAAATGGCGGCAAGGTTCTGGAATCTGTCTGTCACATTTAAATATCTAGCTAGCGTCCCATTAAAGCATGTTTGTTGCAATCTCACTGGCACATATTAGGCACAATTATGTGACAGATTTGAGGCTTTTATTGAAGTAATCTTATTTGGAGTTATCCTAGTTTTGCAAAATGTCGGTTATTTTGTCCATATGCTATGCTGTTATAACTGAGATTCTGTAATCTCCTTTTTTTATTTGTGGTGTTGTTTCTTTTACTTCAAAGAAAGTATTATGCAAAATATTTACCATTGACAATTTACATATTTGGACATATGCAAAGGTTATCATCTCTTCAACACTTGACATACCACCCTGTTTCGGATCAGTGGTCTGGACTTTTCTCCATTTGTAGAGGATTGTTTGGACAGTAGAATAATGTACTTTGAATTGCTTGGAAATAGCTTTGTAACCCCTCCTAGACACATAGGCATGAATAACCTTTCTTCTGACAGTCTGTGGTAGCTATTTGATCTTGGCATTCTGTGCACGCCCATATGGTTAAGAATAAACCAGATAAACCTAATCTTTACGCGATGCTGGACCTTCTAAGGTTAAACTATTATCGTTTTCTAATAATTCGCACCCGTGTTGGTGCACCCGATTCAAAAGGCGCGGGTGTACTAGCTTCTTCTGCATAAGGGTGTACTAGCTTCTTCTGCATAATTAGTTTTTGTTCATTTGAATTTTACAGATTATTAAAAAGTAACAAATGTTTTATGCGATTTTTTTTGAATTTGGTTGTCTTTCTGTGAATGTTGTTGGATGTTAGCTACAATATCAACAATTCCAAATATGTATAAAAAATACTTTCTAGGGTGTGTGTTTTTTCATGTCGGTATGAATTCAACTTCCAAAATGTTGGCACCCTTGATTAAGGTCATAAAAAGGGTATATCTTATCAACAACATTGGAAAAAATTGTTATATTGTATATAACGTTTTTTCCATCATGTGGAAAACTTTTTACTTCATTAATGCTTTCTTTGAATCAACCACATATTTTTTTATTACTTTGTGCACCTTCCTTTTTCAAGGACAACAGCACTGAGCCCCTTGCCATATTTTATCACATTGGAGAACATGTTCAAAGGAATCTCTGACAAATTCCTCATAAAGTGTCTTTCCAGATCATTGTGATCCTTCAGTCTACACTTCATTTCAAACAACATGTTAAATGGCATTCAAGCCTGGACACTAATATTGACCTTGCAAAATGTTCATGTTATGGTCAATTAACAATTTCTTTGTGGAAATTGTTAATTGAGAAATTCTTTCTTAATTCACTTGCGGTAAAATCCATTTGTGTACCAGTTTCGGTTTCCTGACAGAGGCAACCAAGTTTTTAATCAAAACATTTGGGTAACTTTGGGGACTGTAACACTCCCGGCTATATGCACATACCTGGCTCCCTGTCGGAGACCAGGGTTTAATACCTTTCTCTGATCTTCACCTCTGCCTGCACCTGTCACACACTCATACCTGTTTAAAAGTATTGCAAAAATATGAAAATAGGTAAGAATGTAAGAAGTGTCCACTCCTTTTCAAATTTTGTGATTTAGGTATTCCCTTTAAAATTCAGGGAACACCTAAATCACAAATCGGATCTTGATGAATGAAATACACTGCTCTGAAAAATGTTTGGTACACTTAAGTCACACACTATAGGACCGCAGACCCTCATGCCACCCTCATGGCGTCTGTCTCTGACAGTTTGGTCAGAAACATGCACACCAGTAGCCTGCTGGAGGTCATTTTGTAGTGCTCTGGCAGAGCTCCTCCTGTTCTTTTCTCACACAAAGGAGCAGATACCGGTCCTGCTGCTGGGTTGATGCCCTTGTACATCTCTGTCTAGCTCTCCTTGTGTAGCAGCCGATCTCCTGGTATCTCTTCCATGCTCTAGAGACTGTACTGGGAGACACGGCAAACCTTCTTGCGATGACATGTATGGATGTACCATCCTTGAAGAGCTGGACTGCCTGTGCAACCTGAATAGATTGCAGGTACCGCCTCATGCTACGAGTAGTGACAAGGACACTAGCAAAACGTAAAAGATTCAGTCAGGAAGGATAAGAAGAGAGCAATGAAATGTGACCACCACCTGCAAAACCATTGCCTTTTGGGGGGTTGTCTTGCTATTGTTTGTCGAGTGCACCTGTTGTCACTTTAATTTGCACCAAATCAAGTGACGTTGATTCATAATCGAATATGCTTCCTAACTGGACAGTTTGATATCTCTGAAGTAGAATTGACTTGGTGTTATTCTGTGATGATTACGTTTTCCCTTAATTTGTGTGAGCAGTGTATTTGTATATTTATATTGGTTACAGGATATTTGGATAAAAAAATCTGGTTCAATTGAAATTGAAGGTGAGTCTATAAGCAGAAAGTCTATAAGCACAGACAGATGGATCTCAAGAATCAGGAAATATTCTCTATCAGCGAATGGGCTATGATCCTTCCCAATGTGTTCTCCAATCTCATAAAAAATTCAAGGAAAAGGCTCTGTGCTGTAATGCTTGCAAAGGGTGGGTGCACAAAGTACATTACACAATGATGCTAAACATTTTTACAGTTAATATTTAAAAATATATTTATATATATTATTTATAACACATTGGGAAAATAACAACATACAAAATATATCTGATTAGGTGACTACATGCTGCAATATTTTCCTCAATGGCCAGATAAAATGACAAGAGTACCTCTCAGGTTTTTAACTTTCTCTGGGTCACTGTCGGTGAGAACTGGCAGCTGCTTCGTTGGCTCACACTGCTGCATCGTGGCCCATTTGGCCCAATACTTTCATGTGGTTCCATGGCAGCCGTGGGAGATCTGGGACGTGTGTGCTGGTGGGGGCTACTGTCTTCCCTCGGTCTCTTCCCTTCATTCCACATTCCGCTCGCCAGTTGAAAGAGGACATATCTGTGTCAGCTCCGTAGAGATTTGTGCAGGAGAGGAGAATTCCCCTCTGACATCCGGGGGCGATTATACCGCCGGGTTTTCACGATGCATTGTGTTGGGGAAGAAAAGGATGCCTTCGTTCACTGAACAAGGTCTTTTTGACGCAGCCATTCCAAAAGAGGAACTATGTGTCTTTCATTGCATAACAGGGACAGCTCATTCAGTGTGAATCTTGATTCTTTGTAATGTCATGTCAGTTGATTGGAGAGTGGTTTCCTTTTATGATTTTAAATAAGAATTTGCACGAACTCCCACAGTTTGCAGCTTATGTGAAGTTGCACAATATGTTTTAAGATAATTATTTTAAGATGAAAGTGTAGGTATAAACTATGTCATCCATTGCTTTCCCTATATCATGCCACCTTGTGTTGATAAGGGACGGCTTCATAAGGTAGCAGTAGCTGCCTGCTGTTTCTGTAGCCGGGCAGACTTCCATGCCCCGCGTTGCCGTGTTTGATGAGTTACCGTGGTAACCCAGGTGAAAGTACTTACACAACCAGAGAATAGTATAAAACATAAACCCCTCGATACACAGCGTCATAACACTGCACATTTTAGTAATGCACAGCTAAAAAAAGAGATGAACGGCGCGTTTCCTTCACAAGGAGAGGGTTTTCAGCTGTGCTTTATGATTAAGAAAATGTGCCTTTGTGGAAACTGAAATTGTGGGAGCTGCGGCAGAGTAATTCAGACGGACTGAATCCCAGAATCCCCCACCCGGGTCACTTCTCACCTCCTGATAGGTCAATCAATAGGTATGTGTGTTGGAGTCAGTGTGGCTGTCTTGTTAACGTGTGTCTTTGTTTCTGGTCAGTACCTGCATGAGAACGGCGTGGTGCACCGAGACCTGAAACCCGAGAACCTTCTATACGCCACCTCAGCACCAGATGCTCCCCTCAAAATAGGTGGGTGGTTAGTCAATACACTGAGGGATTCGCCCCGGTTCTCCCAGAGAACATCCCTTAAGCCTGTCCAGACCTTCCTGCTGTCAGATACAGAACTGATTTATGCAGAGATAACTGGGGAATCAATTCCAACAGTCTATTTCATTATTTTCTGTTAGGTTGTTTTCAGATTTTTCTTGTCTGTTTTATTCTTATACCAAATGGTGACTTAGAAGAATCACATCTGCTGTAGCTCTTGTCGTTTCTTTCCTTTTGCAGCTGATTTTGGTCTGTCAAAGATTATTGATGATCAGGTCACGATGAAGACTGTTTGTGGTACACCAGGATACTGTGGTGAGTTGTGAACAGCGTCTGCAGTGCTGTTTCATTTCAGGCAGGAGGTTTTTATTGTCTTGGCCGTACATGCTTTACTGGCTGGATTTTGAACAGATATACTGCAAGTGCTACCCGCGTCTGTTCTTCCTTGGATAAATAATTACTGCATAAGATTTCTTATTCTGCTTCCAACTGCCACTTTCTCTCCCTCATGCTTTCTCCCCCCCGTGTCCTGTAATTCATACCCCCTTCACCATGCGCTTGTCCTTTGCTCTTTCACCCTCCCTCCCTATCTTTCCTCCCATCCAGCCCCAGAGATCCTGCGAGGATGTGCTTATGGCCCTGAGGTTGACATGTGGTCGGTGGGAGTTATTACGTACATCTTGTAAGTGACACCAGCTGCTAAAACATTTACTGGAACCCCGGATCAAGTCACTGAAAATACTTCAGATCATTTTGACACCCAGCAGTTGTGTTTGTGTGTGAGCAGTAATGAGGGAAGAAAAAGGTATGTCCTTTTGATAAGAGGTACCCTGGCCCTTTTTAGTCTATTTTGGATTCTCAATCAGGAGTGTTGATGAATTCCAGTTTCACTGTGTCGGGTGTTTTTTGTTCGCCATATATATATATATTCACGCCCACGTATATATATATATATATATATATATATATATATATATATATATATATATATATATATATATATATATATATATATATATATATAT